>JAQBSW010001599.1:77500-128272 GCA_029291075.1 Eudiplozoon nipponicum
AATCTTGTTAGATTAATACGATAAGGCATACAAGATCAGCTAACTAGTACTAATTTCATAGTACCAGGAGATGCTACGTCAAGATTCTGTCACGGATTTTAACGAACCGGTTTCAATCCTCACAGCACAGAATGAAATTGAATTTCAGTTATATTTGGTATTCTCAGGCTTAATATTAAACTTTCTTTATTAGGCATTATGTGTTTACTAACACATTTATCCTTAAAGGACTGAAAGTCAATGCAAAAACCAATGTCTCTATAAGGATATTTTTAATAGCCATGCGTTTAGCATTTGGGAACAAATTCTCTTTTTTAAACATGTTTGGTCTAAAATGCAATTCAGTTTGTTTCTGTTGTAATCTGTTAGTCAGATCCATATAGGCATTGAGCAGTTATTTCATGTTTATAAATAAATTATATTGGACCATTCGGTTATAGGGATCTTAGACAATACAATTTAGCAATAATTGTTTGCGCGGGTGGTGGTAACAATTCTTTAAATCAAGTTTGCGAGCTTCAAGTAAACACCAATCCCATTCTATATAACCAGTCATCGGCCAACATAGCAAAACTACCGCCAATCGCACGCACTGACACGTTTCAACCTTCTATGATCATAATCAGAGTATGACGGCAAGCGGACTATCGAGAATTAAACCGCATTGAATATATACGGAAATAAAAGTTAGTTAATGCTCCTGACTGCATAGAAATTATGCAACCAAAATTTCCAGTCAAGTTCAATGTATGCGAGACTGCTAGAGGTGAGAGCCGCATATCTAAATTTGATTTCCCTATATATTCAATGCGGTTTGATCCTCGATAGTCAGTTTGCCGTCGTACTTTGATGATGATCAAGGAGGGTCGAAACGCGTCAGTGCGTTGCAGCTGGTGGTAGTTTTGTTATGTTGTTCGACGACTGGTTAAATACAATGGGATTGGTGTTTACTTCAAGCTCGCAAACTTGATTTAAAGAAATGCAACCACCACCCGCGCAATCAATTATTGTTTAAATTGTTTTGTTATGTTGTTCGACGACTGGTTAAATACAATGGGATTGGTGTTTACTTCAAGCTCGCAAACTTGATTTAAAGAATAGGGATCTTAGAATTTGAGCTGCGGTTTAGTAGGCGTTTTTGTTTAAAAATACATCAGTTTTATATTAGGCATCCGACAAGTTACGGTGTCTTTAATTCGTCTAGAAAGTATTTCTTTTGGTGCGCCTCTTTAACAAGATTTCTAAACAAATATTTTCCCATGATGTGGTAGAGCTTCATTGCATCTTTGTTTTTGTTTACATCCCATTTTTGCCTATGCGACCGAAGAGTCCAAAAGTATGTATTAATAAAAAGTTTATAGCTGATCAGCGTGCTGTGTAGATAGGACGGATCGATTAATAACGAAGCAAATAACATATAATTCTAGATTAACAAAAGCTGTAAAAGGGGAGAACGCAAACGAAATATTTGTGTACATTAGTTATACAATTATTACTATTTTTTCAATTATGACCGAAGAATTTTGCGGTATTTCTTCAAAATCAATGTTAGGAATTTATATTAATGATATTTGTGGTCTCAGACAATTAAAACTAATTCGCAGATAGCATGTTGAAATCGGTCCATTAAACCAAGTCCGCAAATTTGTGATAAAAATGAATCTCATTTTACTTCACTAGCCGAGCAATGCTGCTGAAAACCCGTCAGTCTCACCATGCGACGCCCTTCGACCATCATAATCATCATCAGTGCAAAACGGAAAACGGTGAACGAGTTCTTTCATAAAAATTTTTTACTTTTAAATTTTAGACAACCACATTTCATTGCAGTCTATATATATGATTTTGTTTTATCCTGGCTGTTTTGCCATTTCTGTACATTGGCAATACATTCAGATATCAACTCTATCTAACTGGATAATGCATAGCATGACAACTGTTTAAATGCATACTGGAGTTAAGCGTCATGTCTTCTTCGTCTTGTAAAATTCTAGTGATAATTAGCCTCTATAAATGGATGCGGGTGTGCATCTGGAAATGTGCGAAATTTCGTGATTTATCAGTCGTTTTGCAAAGCTTATCACATTTTCGTAAGGCGTATGAGTTGAGCCATCGGATAATAGGTGGTATTTCATATGGCAACACATTTTGTGGTTCAATTTTAATTACGGTACATGTAAACAATAAATTAAAAGCATGTTCAAAACGAGTTACAAGGGATACATCTACGTGTCCTTACTGATACTTTTTGCCAGATTTAGAGGAATTCAGATATCCATACAGATATTATGCTGACGGCACAACCGTAGCATTGAGTAAGTTAGAAAAGGCATTTGATTCAGTAAATAAAAGTTAGAAACTGTTTGTGGCGGAGAACTGGTATGCATATATATATATATATATATATATATATATATATATATATATATATATATATATATATAGTATGTATTAGGTGTTGCGAACCTAGTAAAAAATTAGTTCAATTATAACCAAAAGGATAAGCTAACGGCAGCATGAATGAAAAGTATTATATATAATATAATATAATATTATATAGAGTGAGTTAACGCTGAAGTCGCATTGTCGTGACTTTATATGATGTGACCTTCACTTCTGCAGGTTTTCACATTCGTCTAGGAAATGGTACTGTCCTATTTACTCACGTTCCTCACCCAAATGTACAGTTGGTAATGGTCGTAATTCCGGCTCCTACTGATTAAACACGAAATGAATGTGCACGAGATTATACTTTCCGCTTATGCTGTCTTTGGTTTATCCTTCTGGTCATAAATGAACTAATTTGTTACTAGTTTCGCAACACCTAACACATACTTGCATCTGATTCAGTAGACGGGTTTCGTTATTATTGGAAACTCTTCAAACAATGCTAAGAAATTGCCAATCTTGCCGCACACCAGAACCAATTTTCAATTATATACTTAATGTGTGCACTTATATGGGATGGGCCATGCACACGGATATCGTCTGTATTTATTATCAGTTTATCGTCCAGGCAAGACTTAATTATGCCTAATTCTGCAATTAAATTATTCATTTGAATAGTCAGTCCTTGAATCCACATTTCTAACCCATCAGAAGCCATTGTCAGTTGTACCACACATGCTTTATTTTTACTCAATTATATATAGAATTTTGCTCGCATAACGAGCATAGATTTAATAAAAAAATTTTTACAAATATTTATTAATTTATGTGCAGTTCGGCTCGAAGTCTGCTTTTATCAATGGGCTGATTGCTTCATCCTAATACGGGCGCTTCTGCGAGGAATTTCTGTTGAAATAATGTCTGTCCTAGATTAGACCTTTTTTTTCATTCTTTGTCTTAAAGGTGGCTATTGCCACATCCTCCCTCCACTCAGGAATCGGCCTTGGCATCGCTCTTCTAAGCACGTTATAACCTTTTCTATTGTAATCTTCTTCAGTGGTACAAACTCGACCCATCGGGTAAACTTATCGACCATGGAAAACACATAGGACACCCCGCCGCGAGGTACCGGCAGTGGATGTACCAGGTCGATATGCAGAAACTCGTTCCGTGCAGTAGCATTGAAAGCAATCGGAGTGACTTTTTCTCGTTTTTTGTGGTTTACAACGTTGGCATGTAGTGCACTGTTGACAATAGCTACGAATTTCTTTTGACATGCCAGGCCAATTCAATCTTGACTGCAATGTCTCAATGAGCCGCCCGACGCCGGGATGTCCCATCGTTTTATGCGAAAAGGCCATTAATTCTGTTTTAATCGACTCTGGCACAAACCATTTCACTGTTTGTCCTTCTTTCCGCACCAACAGGCCGTTCTGAAGGCTCAACGTTTTATATGGGGCAGACACCACTCTGCAGTTTTTTTATTAATTCATTATTTCCTGGCACATGGCATCTTTTCCTTGTTCTTCAGAGACTTTTATAAGTGGCGAAACCCACACAGTGGAAATTCTGCTGAGCGCATCAGCTGCCGCATTCTAGATTCCTGCTCTATGTTGAATTGATATATCGTATTCTTCCAGTTCTTCAATGGCTCGGTGTACACGTTTCTTCTCAATACATAGTGATCTCCAATGCACTAGCGCTTTGTGGTCGGCAAAGACGTCTACGTGTCCCCCAATGAAAAAATATGTAAACTCCCGCAGCGCCCATTGTACGGCAAGTAATTTCTTTTCTGTGACGGTATAGTTCTGTTCCGCCTTAGTGAGTGTGCGACTTATATATTGCGCAGGACGTCCATCAGCTTGTAACACCGCTCCTATCTCAATATCTGACGCGTCTGTAACAATTGACGTATTACCTACCGGGAAAGTCAAAATAGTTGCCTCTATTAATTTCTGCTTACATAGCACAAACGCTTGTTGAGCCTCCTCCGTCCAACGAAACGGTATCTTGGCATTAGTTAACTTAGATAAGGGTTGTTGCGTAATCGCCATCCCTGCGAGGTATGGTCTATAGAAATTCACCATACCAGTAAACCGGCGCAATTTTTTTCTAGTAGTAGGCACCGGATAATCCTTGATAGGTTGTACATTTGAATCTAACGGCATACATCCCTCTGCTGAGACCGAGTACGCCAGGAACCGCACTTCTCGACCTATCTGAACCTTTTCTGTTTTAAAGTGTAATCGCCATTCTACAACTTTGGTCAACATCTTCTGCAGTCTAACACATAATTCGTGTTCAGTAGTGGCCCATAAAATAACATCGTCACACGTTAGCTGTTGTACAAGTTAAGTCAGACACGAACGAGTCCATCATTCTTTGGAACACTTTCGGTGCGTTTTTAAGACCAAATGGTACCCGGGTGAATTGGAAATGACCTTGGGGTACCTGTACCGCTAACTTCCATCGGTCTTCGGGCCGCACGCCTATTTGCCAAAATCCCTGATTAAGATCAAGCACGGAAAACCATTTGCATTCCGGTAGCTGTAGGAACAGATCACGCAGAGCCGGCATGGGATACGTGTCAGGTTTAGTCACTGAGTATAATTGCCGGAAATCAGCCGCCGGTCGAAGCGTACCATCCTTTTTCGTAACGTAAACCATCGGAGCTCGAAAAACAGATGATGACAGTTCAAGAACACCGGCTTCTATCATTTCTTGGGTTGCTCGAGTCGGTGCTGCTAATTTCTTTGGGGGAGCACCATATACTTTTGGTGGTTCGTAACCTTCATTTAGTTCTAGCGATAGCTTAAACTGGTCGATCGTCGGCCCTGGACGTTCGCTACAATCAGGCAGTTGGAATATAATGTTATATTGGGTTTGAAGATTCTTCCACCACCCAGGCAGACAACTGGTCTCGTCCTGCATCTTAGGGGTACATATAGACTTTATTTAATTTATTTTTTCAGGCTTCGATATGCATATACTCTTATTTTGACAGTCTATCGTCTTAACTCATTTTATAATGAAATGAAGACCCAATATGGGCGTTTGCGTATTCGAACAACAAAAGACATATAATAGGTAATTTCATATATTAACAATTTCTTGTCCCACTCGCCCTCAGCCACCATCGACGCGCCCGTTGCCTGACATAAACTTGCTCTCGTAGGTTTTACGTTGTTCAATGGCCAAGTCAGTGGTAATACCGACACATCAACTCCAGTATTCAATTGCATTATTACTGGCTGTCTGTTGATTAGTTATAAAATAATAACTTTAATAAAAATCCTTACATTTGGCAATGTTTCCCACCCTTCCTTTTCTTCAAAGGCCATCTGGTTCGGAACACTTTTTAGTTTGTTCTGCCGATCTTCACTCGATCTACCCGTCGGAGCCTCCGAAGGATAAATATTTTTTGCCCTGATCTTAACCACCTTTATTTGTGAGATTGTGAAACCTGTTTCCCCACTGAACTGGCCGTTCTCTAGGAGCAGTATACTGGTTCTGCTGAAGCTTACATGCCGAATTCGTCGGAGCTGGTGTCCTTATATATTGACTTTCCTTCCAGGCCACTGGCTCCCTGGACGCTGGATATTGCATCCTATCTCATAGGTTCCAGCAGCATGAACATGATGGCCACATGCGGTTACAACCCGGGTAAAGACTCAGTTTGTTTCAAGAACCACCGCCTGATACGTGCCATGGTATCCAGGGGCACCTCACCCAGTAATGTTTTGAGGCTGTACAATTCTGAGAACACCTGAGGCCTGGCCAGAAAGTGATTCAACACTCTTCTTTTGTACTCTTTATACGTGAGGTCAACCGATAATTCCAATTGGACTGCTACTGTCCGGTCCACCAATTCCTGGACAGCCACACACACAATAGATGCTTGTAATGTAAATTCTTGGGCTAGAACTGATGCTTCAAATTTTTCGAATCTCAACTGTGGCCTTTCCACATCCAGTGGTGCCAGAATGGGTTTAAACTGTGATGACGGTCTGAAATAATTCGTCGACTCTGCTGAAAACGCCAGCATATTTCCTCGCGATTCCTCTTCGGCGCGGTTGCCATTGTTGTGTCCACCTATATTGGATGTGCCATGCACACGCATATCGTCTGTATTTATTATCAGTGTAACGTCCAGAAAAGACTAAATTATGCCTAATTCTGCAGTTAAATTATTCATTTGAGTAGTCAGTCCTTGAATCCACGTTTCTAACCCATCAGAAGCCATATTTAGTTGTACCACACATGCTTTATTTTCACTCAATAGTATACAGAATTTTGCTCGCATAACGAGCATCGATTTAATAAAACAAATTTACAAATATTAATTAATTTATGTTCAGTTCGGCTCGAAGTCTGCTTTTATCATTGGGCTGACTGCTTCATTCTTATACGGACGCTTCTGCGAGGAATTTCTGTTGAAATAATGTCTGCCCTAGATAAGACCCTTTGTTCATTCTTTGTCTTTAAGGTGGCTATTGCCACAATACTGACCTATATTTTTGTTTAAACTTTCCTCCAGGCTGAGAACATTTGACACCTCAATCGACGAAATCGTTCTGATGAATGAATGTCCTCTTCGTACTTAGACAAAGCCTAAATTATAATGCTAAAAATTTATGATCGAAATCCTATCGGTATTTTGCAATCCAATATTCCTACCCTCGGTGTCATTGGAACTACTTCATAATGACAGACTTAGCGTGGTATGTTGGATCTAGAGGAGATTTCACGTATTTAAAATCTGCGTCCTAATGTAAATGTTTGTTATAAATGAGGTCGTCCAAAGTTAGGTCGAGAAGTTTCCAATAGTTCAAAAAGTGATTTAGTGACGAAAAATTAATATCCAAAGGGAACAGATAAACTCATTTAAGTGGGCATGGAAACACGGAAAACCCTCATTTAGAAAAAAGTAGCGTACTTCAAATTTAAATAAGAACACAGGTGCAGTCGCGTTGACACATGAATAACATGACCTCTATCTAGAAACCAGGCCTACGCTCCATATCCACTGTATATTTGACCAGGCAAAGTTGAACAAATGGAAGATTCATAGCCAGACAGAGTACGAGAAAGTTATTGGCGTAAATTTAGTGGATTTTATCCTAGGCGCACCTGTGGAAGTGATATTGAATAAAAAAATAATGACAAGATTTAGTACTAAATATTTTGATGGTATTAAACAAAAATAAATGATAGCAAACACAAATCATCAAATAGACCTCTTTTTTCCTTTTGAGAACTCATTGAGCAATTTCTAAAATTGCCGCTTCCAGTATTTGAATCAGAGTACATTACTCCTCAGAATTATAACTCGTATTTACACGCTATATATATATATATATATATATATATATATATATATATATATATATATATATATATATATATATATATATGCGTGTATGTGTGTGTTTTTCTTTTTGTGTATAATATGTCAGTGTGTGTGTGCTTATTTGAATTTCAAATTATTGACTGTTCAAATGTTCGTTTAAAAATATTACTTTTGTTTCGAAATAGCAAAATAGTTTATCCTAATGTTTTTTGGACGATACTTCGAAGGACCTTTTAAGTCGTTTCCGTCAAGGTCCACACTCCTTGTTTTAGCACAACCATTAATCAGGACCAAAAACTGAAACAGTGCGTAACTGAGAATTCATTTATCCATTTACTTCTGTTATGATTTATGTCTATATTTTCCTGTTTGACTGGCGGACTGGTTGATTTGTTTAATGATTTATCAGCTGACTGATTACTGTGCTGGATTGGCTGATTGTTTAGAAAAAGAAACATTTTGAAGTTTATGTTAGTCTTTGTCTGGCTCGTATTGTATGATTATTATCAAACCGTTATTGTCGTTATTGCAGTTAAGTCATATCACAGTTAATAATTGTAACTCTCAGTGGTGCCATTAAATTTTCAATAAAGACAAGGCAAAATTCTTCTAAGAAATAAAGAATGAAAAATATTTTAAAATTTGTTTTATTTGCTCTACCCTGATGGCATTGGTTAGTTTAATTCTAATCTAGTTTGGCAAACTTCTCAAGTACAATGTTTTAGAACGTACTTTGCTGCTATGTTCAGCTCAACCTAACTTATGGTTCAATGTCGTTCATTACGACAACATAAACAATTAATGCGACTAAAAATCGCAGAAAATGGAATAAACAGATCTGATTAACAGGGGGCTTTGTCTACTTTTTGGTATTCGTTCACTGGGTTTGTTAGAAAAGTGGAAATAATTGTATTGCATTTAAACGCACACCGTAGGACAAATTTAAAAATATTGTGCTGCACAAGATTTATCAAACTATAACCTTTAATCAAGGTATATCCCCGGATTTTGATCTTTCTTTTACAAGTTCATGATAAGTCAATATATATCAATTTTTGCTGAAAATTGTCCTTCATTTCGCTGCTGTCGATGTATCTATTCATAATTTGTACGGTTAGAGATCATTCCCCTGATTCCTAAATTTCTTTAACATACCAATTTTAAAACGGGCTAAAAGTTCAACAGCTCATTCCCTCAGCTAAATTCAAGGCCATGGTCTCAATTTGCCATAAGTTCAATAAAAACAGACTCGATGGTAAGTTCGTTTTTAGTAATCTTCTGTATGTTCAAATTCGTTCTCATGAACACACACACACACACACACACATATATATATATATATATATATATATATATAGTAGTAATATATATGTATCGTATGTGTGTGTTTGTTAAATTCATTAAGATCCCGCAATTATAAAATTAGGTACAATATCACTTGCCAAGACGTGTTAATTCATATAAAAATATATGCATAAATGTTTCTGTGTTTATGCTTGTTTGTATACATCACACAGTCGCCGCTCTCTGTGTGTGTGCTAGATTTGATTTTTTTGTCTACATCGACATTCTTTAAATCAAGTTTGCGAGCTTGAAGTAAACCATTACCATTGTATTTAACCAGTCGTCGAACAACATAACAAAACTACCGCCAGTTTTGTTATGTTGTTCGACGACTGGTTAAATACAATGGGATTGGTGTTTACTTCAAGCTCGCAAACTTGATATAAAGAATTGTTACCACCACCCGCGCAAACAATTATTGTTAAATTGTATTACATCGACATTATTTGCCTTTCACCTGGACTAGCATGAGCCAGATTTTGATGAGACGTTTAAATATAGGCCTATTTAACATTTGTGATTTTTAATATTTCCGAATAAAAACTTGATTTAGGCAATAAGCTGGTTTTTTCGGTAAGCAGTTTGAATTTAAAGATTCCAACAAATAAAGACAGGCTTCCCACCGAATTTATTTATCGCATTTATCTCATTAGCTGGGTGCCACTGAGTGTTGAACCGGTTACCCAGCGGGTAGTATTCCGATTGTTTTATGCCAAATCACAAAAACGACAGACTCTCTATTCTTATAGCCGTAATGCTATTCATGACAGAAAATATTACGCAAAGTCAGCTTAGATGATAAGCGTGATAGGATTTCATCTGAGAAATGACGAGGAAAGGATTATTATTGCAAATCAGTTGGCTTCCATTTGTGCGGACAAACGGTCCGCCCATCTGTCATTGAATTACTCATGCCTATTCACAGTAAACCGTCATTCTTTTTTTCTGCTGTTTTCCTATTTAACCTTGCATGCTTTACCCAAAAGCAAGAATACGCAAAGAATAGAATGATATGTTTGCTGATTTGGAATAAGACGAAAAATAGCATCATCTGCATCATTAATATCATCAACATCATAATGATCATCATCAGCATCGTCTTCATCAATAACAACAAAATATTTAAATCGATTGGACTGATGAAAAAAACGATATATAAAAGATGGTGACAGTGATTAAGCATTGTGCAGATAACGAAATTGATTAACAGAACGGAAAAAAGACGGATAAATAAAACTAAGTTAGAAGAACAAACGTATAAATGGCTTCATGATAAAGTGAAACGAGAAATAAATCAAGGAAAATGGGTTAATTATTTAAATCAGTTATGCGGACATTTTTTTCCGTATTTTGTTAGATTTGTATTCAATCAAGACCTCCAAAATTGTGTGTAACGTGACAACAATAAAACAAATCAATTTTGCAGATTTGAAGTAAACATCAATCCAATAAATATAAACAGTTGTAAAGGACAGCGCGACAACCGTCAGTCACATATACCAACGCGTTACAGCCTCCCATGGTTAGCTCCAAGGCCAAACGTAAAACATCCTAGGTCGGGTCAAATCGCGATTAGCATATTGTGTTTTGAGCTTTAGAAATGTGGCTTTCTACACGTATAATCGTAAATAAGCATTACATATTCTTGATTAAATGAATTGTAAGCACCATCCAGGCAAATGATGGATACTTATAACAGTTAAATAATGTTTGGATAAATTAGTTCAGTTGTAACCAGAAAAATAAATCAAAGGCAGCACTGACGCAAAGTATAATCTCATGCACATTCGTTTCGTGCTTACTGGCGACTCATCAGTAGGAGCCGGTATTACGCCCTTTAAATAGTATGTAATTGGATGAAGAATGTGGAATAATAGGACGATACAATCTCCTAGACGAATGTGTAAACCTGCAATAGTGAAGCTAACATCATATAGTCTTTAACAATGCATTTCAACGCTAACTCGCACTATATTATATATATATATATATATATATATATATATATATATATATATATATATATATATATATATATATATATATATACCGAGTCTGTAAAGGATACTAACATTATGGCTATTGGGTTAGTAACCGATAATAACATTATTGTACCGAAAAGTACATGATATTAACTCTGGTTTCCGAGTCGCTACATGGTACCAACCTGATAAATTTATATCCGTCAGGTTGGTATCATGTAGCGACTCGGAAACCATAGTGTTAATACCATGTACCTTTTCGGTACAATAATGTTGGTATCGATTATTAACACAATAGCCATAGTGTTAGTATCCTCTACAGACTCGGTATATATGTTATATAGTGTGAGTTAGCGTTGAAGTCGCATTGTTGAAGACTATACTATGTTAGCTTCACTATTGCAGGTTTACACATTCGTCTAGGAGATTGTACCGTCCTATTATCCCACATTCTTCTACCAAATATATAGTGGTTAAAGGGCGTAATACCGGCTCCTACTGATGAGTCGCCAGTAAGCACGAAACGAATGTGCATGAGATTATACTTTCCGTTCATGCTACCTTTGGCTTGTCCTTCTGGTCACAACTGAACTAATTTTTTACTAGGTTCGCAACACCTAATACATACTTGATGGATAATTTATTGTGAATTTTACTTGACGGGAATTTCAGCAGAACATTTTCTACTCATCTGCGCTAATAACTTGCAATTGTCACAATCTATGTGCGGCAACTCAAGTATGCTAATAATATGATTGAGATTTACATCCCCATTTGTTTGTAAGTTCAAGTGTAAATTAAGCAAACTGTTGCAGTATTAAACATTGAAATCAAGTGTTCCTGTGTGATACAATCACCAATTCTATTGTATTTAATCAGTCACACAACGTAGAAAATCTACCGCTAGTCACAGAAGCTGACGCATCTATTAGAATAAAAAGACTGAAATTTGACTACCGATTATCAAACCGTAATGCACATATACAGACAGGAAAATTTGACACTTATTGATTTCTTGTTCACAGTACTATGAAACAGATTCAAAATCGGAAACTGTCAGAAGGCGTGCAATAAGCCAGTAAGTTAACCTGATTGAAATTTGTTTCAAGTCTGTACAACTTCCCTCAAATTGGATTCATTTAAGAATTGGCCAAATGCAAGAAATATTTATTCATACGTGTAAAAAGGTAAGTTAATTCATTCGTTGAATTTCAGCTTTGAAAGTGATAACGCTCTACACTCTGTCGAAAAAATATATTTACCCAAATATGAAGAAAATACTTTGAGCTTTGCCAGAAATTGAAATGTGATTGTACGAGCTGAGTGCAATTTAAGGCTTGACTTGAGTAGTAGATGTGCCAACAGCGAATGTGGCATTCTGTGCTTGCCGCAATGGCCTTCATTTGTTCAACCAGTAAATAATTAAATAATTAAATAATTAAATAATTAAATAATTAAATAATTAAATAATTAAATAATTAAATAATTAAATAATTAAATAATTAAATAATTAAATAATTAAATAATTGTTAAATAATTAAATAATTAAGTAATTAAATAATTAAATAATTAAATAATTAAATAATTAAATAATTAAATAATTAAATAATTAAATAATTAAATAATTAAATAATTAAATAATTAAATAATTAAATAATTAAATAATTAAATAATTAAATAATTAAATAATTAAATAATTAAATAATTAAATAATTAAATAATTAAATAATTAAATAATTAAATAATTAAATAATTAAATAATTAAATAATTAAAATAATTAAATATTGCATTAAATAATTAAATAATTAAATAATTAAATAATTAAATATTTAATTATAATTAATTAATTAATTAATTAATTAATTAATTAATAATGAATTATTTAAATAATTAATGAATTAATTAAATAATTAAATAATTAATTAATTAATTAATTAAATAATTAAATAATTAATTAATTAATTAATTAAATAATTAAATAATTAAATAATTAAATAATTAAATAATTAAATAATTAAGTAATTAAATAATTAAATAATTAAATAATTAAATAATTAAATAATTAAATAATTAAATAATTAAATAATAAAATAATTAAATAATTAAATAAAAATAATTAAATAATTAAATAATTAAATAATTAAATAATTAAATAATTAAATAATTAAATAATTAAATAATTAAATAATTAAATAATTAAATAATTAAATAATTAAATAATTAAATAATTAAATAATTAAATAATTAAATAATTAAATAATTAAATAATTAAATAATTAAATAATTAAATAATTAAATAATTAAATAATTAAATAATTAAATAATCATTTGAAATTAAACTTTCTGACTGGTAATAAGCATTAATCAGACTTGTAATCAAAACAAATTAACGACTGTTAATGGGGCCATTAGACTCATTGACAAATATCGTACATTATGTAATTAAATGAGCATTGGTTGCGTGGGCGGTGATAACAAATATTTAAATTAAGGTTGCGATCTTGATCTAACCGTCCAACCAATTATAAATGCTGCTGTCAGTATAAACTAAGCATTGTATAGTGTATAAAAGTAAAAATTGATTCAGTAGAATGGTTTCGTCTTTCTTTGGAACTCTTAACCTACATTTCGCGGTCAATCTGGGCAGTGCATGACGAGTTCCAAATAAAAATAAAGTTGCCTACTAGATGAATTGTCTTTTATACACTATACAATGCTTTTTCTATACTGACAAATGAATTTATAATTGGTTTGATGTTTAAATCAAGATCGCAACCTTGATGTAATTAATTAAATAACATGAGTGTTAGTGTTGAATTAGATTGGAAATATGTTAACACGCTCATACAAAGAGATACATTTGCATCCATAATGTGAGATTTAGTGAAAGTGCGCCAGCCACTTGATAATTTGGTTTTATTGATAATGTTAATCGTTACCCAACATAAAACGTTTAAGTTCCAATAGCAAAAATATTTACACATAATTTGGTAAGTATTTTTCAACAATATACGTCTGAAGCCAAAACTGCATCTACGACACTTGGATGTTTTATCAGTGAGTTTCAATCATGGTAATGATAGAGTGACACAGTTTCTAAATTTAAGTAATCGAATCTGCGATTGAAAGACAATCATCGTTTGAATTACCGTTTTGGATGTCCAATTAGTTAGAAATGACTACAAAATAGATAAAATATATATAATTATATGGACAAAAGAACGGCGGAAATTATTGCTAAGTTCCACTAATGGTAGGAAAAGGCGATTACAAGAACAAGAATATGAAACTACTTCCAGTAAAAGATGTAAAACATTGGATTTAGACTAGTTTATTTCTGGTTTTGGAACGTGCTACTGTTTATTCAATTACATACAAGCCATCGAAATTCCATTCCTTTAACTCTTGTTCTATTTGAAAGTAACTGTTATCTTAATTACTCGTTTGCCTTACAATGCTTTTCCTTTCGACAGACAATTTTCATAATTTTCATGTTGTACCTTTATTTATTTTATTTCACATTTTAATTGAGATATTTCTGTTGTTAATTCATTCTTACATGATTTTTTCTATACTAACTCCTTTTACTCCCTAACAAGAAGGTTCACTCCTGTATTCAAAGTGTGAGAATAAAAACAACAGTCTGACGCATGCAAAAGAGTAAACGAACATACAAACTGAAGGTTCACACAGATGAGTAAGAATATACAATTTAGAATTGGTTGTTAAGCACCTAGTAACAAATTAGTTCAAATACGAGCGGAAGGATAAACCAAGGTCAGCATAAAAAAGAGGTTTACTCTCATGTCCACATTTGTTTCGTGCTTACTGACGATTCATCAGTAGGAGCCGGTATTACACCCTATGCCTACTACATATTTGCGTTAGGAATGTTGGGCAATTGGACGGTGCAATCTTATATACGAATGTGCAAAACTGCAGCAGTGAAGCTAACTTCATGTAAAATCTTCGAGAATGCGATTTTAAGGCTTGCTCAATATATATAATTTATACCGAGCCTGTAAATTGTACCGACAATATGGTTGTCTAGTCGATAAATAACACCAACACTATGGTTGCCGTGTCGGTACATGGCAGCAAAATTATGGTTGCGTAGTAGGGTCCTGATACAATCACAATAGATTTTCAGATATACTACATTTATCCAAAATTTAGAATTGAAACTACTTATGAACACCTGTTTCTCCAGCAAATCTATACACTCGTGCCTTGATCGTTATCAGTTATTATATTTCGCTGTGATCATAAAATCACTCAAATAAATATATAATATTCTTTTGAAATGCGAGCTTTAATAAAAGAGTAAAATGAAAAAATATACTATTTGAAAATTGTTGGTGGCGAAGAACTAATAAAAACCCAATTGTCTATTAGATGTTACACACTTAATAAAAATTTAAATCGAATAGGACCTGAAGGATAAACAGAATTCAGCATGAAGTAAAGGTATTATCTCAAGTGTTCATGTTTGTTGGAGGATTTTCAAAATCGGTATTTCCATAGGTATATCCAACTGTTCATATGCCTAGCTATTGAACAACTGGATTTTCGAACGCCTACAATGCACGACACAGCCTAACTACGCTGACAACAGCACAATTTCAGCTGATAGCACGAAAAGCATTATCTAGTAATTGTCCAAATGTATGCCCGAGAAATATTTCTATAAAGGTGCATGAAACGCGTAAAATGTTGTAATAAACGCTGGTTTTGCTATTTATGATTGGTTAAAATCGATTCTGACTCAACTTTATATCCAAAATATTCATTCACGGTGTACAATAGAGGCCTTTCAATTTGTGCCCGCAATATTTCAGTTATTAATTATTGTCCAACACTTTTTCTGTCGTATTAAAATGGTGAATAGGTATTCAGAGATAATTTAATTCGTAACATCGTGGCTGGTCAATAATGAAGATGGATTACCATTTTCGTATGTTTAGAGAAAATATTGTGAAACGCATTTTTTCAAGTTCTTTTAAATACTTCGGACGATATCACCGTATCTGCAATAGAATCGATTAAGTATTGACAAGCGGAATTTCGATTAAAACGGTTCTATTGATAATTACTGAAATAATGAAGCAAACGATAAAATGGAAACTTATCAGTTATGGCTAGAGTAAATTTTATATTGTGAGTGTACCTTAATCCATAGTGCCCATTCAAATATGAATTGTTTACTATGCATAATCATCAGAACAAGAGAAACATTCATCATTTTCCAACAAACAGAAGAAAAAAATATGTTCTTGATTGATTCGAAATAGCAAAACTACCACCAGCCGCAACGCACTGACGCGTTTCAACCTTCCATGATCATCATCAGAGTACGACGGAAAACTGACCAGCGAGGATGAAATCGTATTGCATATATATGTAAAGCAAAATTACATATGTGGTTATCACCTCTAGTAATCTCGCATACATTGTACGTGACTGGAAATGTCGGCTGCACGATTTCTATGCAGTCACAAGCATTAACTGTTTGCAGCTTTTAATGGAGAAATATAAGAAAATAGGACAGCCCAATCTCCTAAACGAATATGTAAACCTGCACTAATGATGGTAATTTAAGATATAATTTTAGACAATATATATATATATATATATATATATATATATATATATATATATATATATATATGTATATATATATATATGAAATAAATTACTAAAATACAATTCCAAAAAAGCTATCCCTTACAATAACGTCTATAGCAATATGAATTCAGCTTCTTTAAATCCAGTTTGTGAGCTTGAAGCAAACACTAATCCCATAGTATTTAACCAGTCGTCGAAAAGCAGCAAAACTACCGTTATTCATGTTGTTCGACGACTGATGTTTACTTCAAGCTCGCAAACTTGATGTAAAGAATTTTTACCACCATCCCTGCAATAAATTATTATTTAATTGATTTTAAATAGTCTGACGATGACAATAAAAATAGCGAAAATTATACAATAGTAAAAAAATTCACGTACAAATTTGGATACATATATTCCTTAATTGCGTAACTACTGTATTGTGATATAAGTGAGTCGAAACACGTAAGTAAAAAAATAACCGATGTATTACAATGCTATTGTATTGGAAAACATTTCATTTTTACCTTTTAGCATGGAGTATGTGACGATCATCGTCTTCCTTTCATGCTGAATTTGGTTTATATTGCTGGCCATATTTAAACTAATTTGATATTGGGTGCGCAACACCTAATACACAATTGCACATATATTAGTTCTCCAAAACAAAAATTATCTAACTTTTATATATTTAATTGAATGATATCATGATTCTTGCGAAAATATCGATAAAGTCCAGAGTATATGGGTTTACTAGAGTAAAAATTGTTCAGAAATAGGTGTAATTCTCAATTTTGGTAAACTTTAGCATAACTTGAAATCCATTTTGTTGGTACAGTGTATCAACTCGACAACCATTGTGTTGATACCAAGTACATATTCGGAACCATAGTGTTGGTAACCGATACCGACACAACAACCATGATGTTGGTACCCACTACAGGCTCGGTATGTATATTATATTAAATGAGTTGGCTTTGAAGTCGCAAAGTCGTAGACTTCATATGAAGTTAGCTAAACTACTGCAATTTTGCACATTCGTATATGAGATTGCACTATACATTTGTCCTACATTACTCACCAAAACATAAAGTAGTTATAGGGCGTAATACCGGCTCCTGCTGATGAGTCGTCATTAAGAACAAAACGAATGTGCATATGCGATTATACCTTCTGTTCATGCCAAACTTGTGTTTATCCTTTTAGTTATAGTTGAACTAATATGTTACGAGGTGCGCAACGTATAATACAAAATCGCCTATTCACACTCATCTGAGTGAAACTTCAGTTTGTATGTTAATTTACTCTTTTTTACGCGTCAGACTGTTGTTCTACGTTGGGTCAACGCCTGTTGGCCCAACACACATTGCTCCATCGTTCTATGAACGACTCAACCTCATAGTTTGATTTCTATACTACAGACCCGTTATCGTCTACTGTAGGTAAGGGCAACCGTATATTGATATAAATACTACCCGGATCCCACGAAGAATACAAGAAAATTAAGTAGCGGCTTTGAATGATTTTTGTCGCGCAGAGCTATCGGTTGACAGATGTAAGGAAGCGATTTTCACTTGTATTTCTCGAATAGGTTAAACTCCCCTTATTCCTAGGTGCAATCCGTGTATGTTTCCTTGATGGTTTGATATTAAGTTTTCCCAGCACTCTGAAGGCATCAACACAAGAATAACCGGATCTCAAACGTCAAATTGTAATACAATAAATATTACACTTATACGTACACAGACATATATCTATGCGTATTCAAAGTTCAACATTTAATTAACCATCAAAAGATAATTTACGTAAAACCGAAAATGAGACTAGTTCCCATTCACGTATCAAAGGAAACCCCAGAATATAATGTGTATTTGAGTAATCTCGAAATAAACTGGTAATTACTCACAATAAGCAAACTATATTTAAATTAATGTTTGTTTTCCTCAAAATATACTGTTCAATTGCCTAAGGCAGTGGAAATTATAAAGAATATACATCTAATACCCATATAAGCTGGATATAACATAAGTTACCAAATAAAATTGTTCAACTAGACTAGATATTAAATACTGTTTGTTGCGGAGAACTAATATATATGCAAGTATGTATTAGGTGTTGTGAACCTAGTAAAAAATTATTTCAATTGTGACCAGAAGGATAAACCAAAGGCAGCATGAACGGAAAGTATAATCTCATGCACATTCGTTTCGTGATTACTAGCGACTCATCTTAGCTTCACTATTGCAGGTTTACACATTTGTCTAGGAGATTGTACCGTCCTATTATCCCACATTCTTGATCAAAATATATAGTGGTTAAAAGGCGTAATACCGGCTCCTACTGATGAGTCGCCAGTAAGCACGAAACGAATGTGCATGAGATTATACTTTCCGTTCATTCTGCCTTTGGTTTATCCTTCTGGTCACAACTGAACTAATTTGTTGCTAGATTCGCAACACCTAATACATACTTGCATATATATTAGTTCTCCGCAACAAACAGTATTTAACTGTTATATATTGAATTGAATGATGTCATGCTTACCGCGAAATGTGATAACTGATATCGATCAAGGCCAGGGTGTATGGATTTACTGGAGTAACTGGTGTTCAGAAATAGTTGAAATTCTCAATTTCAGTGAACTATAGCATAAATTTATATCAATCATATTGATACCATGTTCCGACTCGGAAACCATAGTGTTATTACCAAGTACCTTTTCGGTACAATAATGTTGGTATCGGTTACTAACACAATAGCTATAGTGTTAGTATCCTTTACAGGCTCAGTATATATATGTTATAGTGTGAGTTAGCGTTGAAGTCGCATTGTCGTAGACTATACGATGTTAGCTTATTACGGAGTTACACATTCGTCTGGACCTGTACGTCCTATTATCCCACATTCTTGACCAAAATATATAGTGGTTAAAGGGCGTAATACCAGCTCCTACTGATGAGTCGCCAGTAAGCACGAAACGAACGTGCATGAGATTATACTTTCCGTTCATGCTGCCTTTGGTTTATCCTTCTGGTCACAACTGATCTAATTTGTTACTAGGTTCGCAACACCTAATACATACTTACTAGACTAGATATTGCCTTATTTGACACTAATTGTTGGTTGCCAGATGTGTCAAGACGGGGATTTCAACCCAACTGCGTTTGTTCCAGAGTATTACATAATATCCGCTACGCCAGAATATCCGCAAATATAATGAAATTTTTAGCTATATACCAACTTATGTATTTTGGTATGTCTAAACTTCAGTTCTATACATATGCATATCGCTTTAAGCATGAAGTTCAAAGTAGCTATTTTATGACAAAAATTAAGCATTCTAGCGACGGGATATAAAATAATAGTATAAGTACATGACTTTATCATATGCTTAACAATGCATTAAATAGCAAATACATCTCATGCAATATACCAGTTTTGTTCTTATTAGATCGTATAATTTGGACAACCGAGCTATTAACCAGAAGGCTATAAGTTTCGTGTGTTCAAGTTCATTCAATAGGCCCCCAGAGCTGTGCATTTCATGTAATATTCAGTTGTATGCCAATTTCGTTTTTGGTCAGGCTCCCCTTCGATTGAGTAGGGGATGAAATGAAAGACTGAAATAAATGTAACCTGATGTACTGATCAGTGTCCAATAAGGAAAAACTATTCTAGCTCATGAATTGCATATATTTTTATGCATTTTTTAGTATACCATGCGCATATATGACAAAATCCTTGAATTATATTTTAATTTAATTTATGTTTAAATGTTCATTGTTTTATTGCTGAAACAGATGACAAGAAGTCTGTCCTGTAATTGTAGATCGGGACTGGCTAAATATAGCTGCGTGGTTGACGGGAAACTAGATGATGTCATCTTGAAACACAGTCAGGTAAAAATTTAAATAGAAAAAAATGATAATTATACGTCAATAAGGGAATGATGTAATGCTACGGATGAGGTTTAATCCTCCGGACTATATTTCGTTGGCTAAAATCCATATATTCATTCCCGGCTATTAATAAGAAGTTGTCCAGAAACGATGAACAAAATAACTTGTAGACTCATTGAATATCCTAGTCTATGTAATGTTAAATTTTGAATCTATACATTTTATTATACAAATATTTTGTTCGGCTCCTCTTTTACTGTTGTCTATTTATTCGTGGCCAACGTCAGATACAAACTGCTATTATATAAAGTTAAGGTAGCCAAATGAATTTCTGCCAGAGTTTAATTTGAACAATTTCAGCACTTTTTAAGTTAGTGAATGTTTTAGTGCTATTTTGTTTCAATTGGAGACTACCGCTATTAACCAAAATGCTGGACAAAATCCATTAAGAATTATGCTTCAACTTTATTATTGAATAATGTAGTGAAACGATTAACATTACAAGTTTATTGGTTGATCAACTGAATGTAGAAAAGCTTTTAGCATAATCCATAAAGTATTATGTGTTAATCGATAGATTCCAAGCATAATGCGAAAACAAAATTGAGATTACTGCCTTCTTTCTCGACATCTTCAGTGTCTTTTATTTGCATCCTAATAAGCCCGATGAACATCTAAATTCGCAGAACTTTGATTTGATCTTTTTTCCAAGAAGTTTATAACAAATGATGACAATTTCTAGTAATCTGGTGGATTTCAGTTAAGCCCGAATCATATCTTCAAAGTCTGTTGCGCAGACTAGGAAAGCTACCGTTGGTCAAAATTGGATAGAATTTTCGGCCTTCCATGTTAATTGTCAGGGTATGACAGAAATCTGCGTAATGAAGACATAATAACAATGAATACATAATGTATGGATTTGCAATTGGGATAAAAAATTGATTTGTGCTTATTTTAAGTAAAATAACTTGATTTAAATTAGTGTGATCCCGTGAGTGACAGTTAGTCTCAAATAGTTAGAAAAATACAATGAGTTAATAAGTATATTAAGTTTATTCATAGACAAATTCAAAAAGGAAACCAGAACGTGTATTAGTTGAGGATAAGTTATAATGAAACCTCAATATGACCGCCAAGATAAATTGGCATAAACTCTTAAGAAGTGAATAAGTCATTTTTCAAAAGTTGGCATTAATAAACTAAGCGATTGATGAAATTAAAAATTTGAAGCTAGTTTTGATTTTGGTTATACTTCATTGATTTTATCAATATCCATTTGCAACCCAAAAGATCTTTTTGTTTTGACAGACAGACCGATTGATTGAGCCAATATTTTTTTAATCGCCTTTTGACTGGTTAACTTTCGTATTGAACGGGTGACTAACCGAAGGATTAATATCCAATACGGTTTCCAGATGACTAGATGACTGACAGACAATGACGGCCGAAAACTATATTGTAGGCCCCAGATTCTTCGCGGTAGTTTCGCATATTTATATTCAATGTTTGTAACATTTCTCAGTTGACATTTGTTCGCTCATTCTTTCTGCAATGCTCTCTCACACACACACTCTCTCTTTATTTATTCTTTATATTATGTGATTTTGGGAGTGTGTAGGTTTATGCGTGTTATGTGTTCAATTGAGCTAAAGTGGAAAATATTGTAACAAAATTTTTTATCCGTACTGCTTTATCAGTATTAAAAAGAACAATAAGATGCAGATTTGTTTATTTTTTGCTTAACCAAGCTCTTTCTTGTGTTATGGAAATCTGAAGACGTATGACGCATACTAGATGATGACAAATACGCATGTCATCGTAGAAAATCAATAAATGAATTTGACTGACATTACTCGGAAAGTAGAAAATTGAATTAAAAAACGATTAAACAATAATTGTTTGCGCGGGAGGTGGTAACAATTCTTTAAATCAAGTTTGCGAGCTTGAAGTAAACACCAATCCCATTGTATTTAACCAGTCGTCGAACAACATAACAAAACTACCGCCAGTCGCAACGCACTGACGCGTTTCGACCTGCCATGATCATCATCAGAGTACGACGGCAAACTGACTAGCGAGGATCAAATCGCATTGCATACCATCACACGCGCAATCAATTATTGTTTAATTGTATTGTCTATATATATATATATATATATATATATATATATATATATATATATATATATATATGTATGTGTAAATGTGTGGCGCTACAAACAGCTAATTTTCATTATATAACAGTTAAATAGTGTTTGTTGCGAAGAGCTAATATATATGCAAGTATGTATTAGGTGATGCGAATCTAGTAACAAATTAGTTCAGTTGTGACCAGAAGGATAAACCAAAGGCAGCATGAATGGAAAGTATAATCTCATGCATTTCCATTGGGACGAACAAAAACTCAACCCAATCAAAGACAAAACAAAATTGGAAATTGTGATCAATCGGATCTTTGTGAAACTGTCCGTGCAAAGCTACTACCCGCGTACGCAAAACGCGGAATTGGAATATATGAAGCTAGTCCCGACAAAATTTAAAAAATACTTAAGTTTAACGGTGATGTATCTTTTATCAAGTTCATAGGCATATAAGCTAAGTTTATTACGTAATTTTATGTGCACAATCTTCCGGTATGTAACTCGTTTTAGCAGCAAAAATATTGACTTAGCTTTCATTGCATCCTTACCAGTTAACATCTAAAACTGTAGCTTAATACACACAGATTTATTAAACAGATCGTGTAGCAACTAGATGAACTCATTCATATTTCATTTTGACTAACACAGTTTTTATTCCAGTTGATTTTGTTTGTGTAAGATATTTTGAGATCCATTGGCGGATGTCTTCTTTAGTTAAGCCATCATAATAAGTTTTAAGAAACAAACTAATGAGGCACAGTTATGCATTTTGCAATTTCACAGTTTTGCAGAATTTAATTTAGTTGATACGCGGTTTAGCTGAATGAATGGAAAAATTGTTTAAATTGATTTAGAAAAAATACTTAGTCGGTGCTGTTATTAACACATACTGAATTTCAGTTGTTTTATTCTCAGAAATTATTTCGGCAGCTTTTGGCGACTGCCATCTTCAGTTCGCTAATTATTTTTCGTTAAAAAAATAAGCTAATGAAGCAAGTACGATATTTCTTCTAGTCATATAATTTATACTTCAAACAGATATTTCACTAGATAGGTGTGTGTCTCATGAATGTTTGTTGTGTAAGTACATGACCATTATGTACAACCAACTAAGTGATTTACCGACACTAAACTTACTAGTTAAATACTGTTTGATGCGGAGAGCTAATATATATGCTAGAATGTATTAGGTGTTGCGAATCTAGTAACAAATTAGTTCAGTTGTGACCAGAAGGATAAACCAAAGGCAGCATGAACGGAAAGTATAATCCATTGCACATTCGTTTCGTGCTTACTGGCGACTCATCAGTAGGAGCCGGTATTACGCCCTTTAACCACTATATATTTTGGTCAAGAATGTGGGATAATAGGACAGTACAATCTCCTAGACGAATGTATAAACCTGCAAAAGTGAAGCTAAAATCATTTAGTCTACGACAATGCGAGTCCAAAGCTAACTCACACAATATAATATATATACCGAGGCTATAAAGGATACCAACACTATGGCTATTGTGTTAGTAACCGATACCAACATTAATGTACCAAAAAGGTACATTGTACTAAAACTATGGTTTCCGAATCGGAATATGTTACCAACATGATGGATATCAATTTATACTATAGTTAACTGAATTTGAGAATTACAATTTCTGAACACCTGTTACTCCAGTAAATCAATACACTCTGGCCTAGATCGATATCAGCTATCACATACTAAACTTACTATTTGCATGATTTATACTACTTACTTTATAATCATCATGTGAAATGTCGTAATTATGTTCGTCCCCACATTCTAGGTTGAGGAGCATAATAAATTAGATATACTCTACATATCCACATGCCCAGGTAATCGCCAAAAAATTCACTCTAACCACTCGGGCCATATAATTGATTAAACAAAGGTTGCGCGGTTGGTGAAAGCAACCAATTTTAATCAAGGTTGCGTTGCCAATAAAAAAACCGACCCATTATGAACATACATCTGTCAGTGTAAACTGAGCATTGTGTAATGTATAAAAGGCAATTCATCCAGTAGACCGATTTCGTCCTAATTTGCAACTAATCAGGTACTGTCCAGAATTTGTCGTGGACATGGCTTGAACCTGGATACGTATGTTTCGGAATCTGGTGCTATAGTCACTAATCCATTCTGGACACTAAACAATGCTTAGTTTAATAATAATTGATTGCGCAGGTAGAGGTAACAATTCTTTAAATCAAGTTTGTGAGCTTGAAGTAAACGCCAATCCCTTTGTATTTAACCAGTCGTCGAACAACATAACAAAACTTGTGCGTTGCGGCTGGCGGTAGTTTTGTTATGTTGTTCGACGACTGGTTAAATACAATAGGATTGGTGTTTACTTCAAGCTCGCAAACTTGATTTAAAGAAATGCTTAGTTTATACTGACAAATATATGTACAAAATAGGTCAGGTAGATGTGAGAGCCGCATATCTAAATTTGATTTCCATATATATTCAATGCGTTTTGATCCTCAATAGTCAGTTTGGCGTCGTAATCTGATGATGATCATGGAAGGTCGAAACACGTCAGTGCGTTGTGGCTGGCGGTAGTTTTGTTGCTTGCTATGTTGTTCTAGGCGACTGGTTAAATACAATAGGATTGGTGTTTGCTTCAAGCTCGCAAACTTGATTTAAAGAATTATTGCCACCACCCGCGCAATCAATTATTGTTAAATTTTATCCAAATTATTAATGTGTCCAGTCTCCACTGCATGACGGACAAGATAAAATGTTGCCACATATCCATGCTTAAATTCAATTATGTCTTATCCTGTTCTTAACATGTTTGGGCATATTGTTTCACCAACATTTCTGAGACTACAATCATTTCATTGGATTAAATAAACTGCTGTCGCGTCTGAGGGTACATTTTTTTCTTCTGGTTAGGGAGTCTATTGCCCAGGGTAGGAATTTACCTGAAATTATTTCTCATATTTTATTCTAAAACTACCTATTTCACTTTCCTGCTTAGTTTAGAATCCGGTTGTACAATGATCCTACTGTCTTCCTTAGCATTATTAACATTTATCATTATCATTATAATATCAATTATAGTGTGAAACCATCAATTGTTGTGAAATCATTATCAGTATAAAATTATAATGTGAAATAATCTGTCAGTGTAAAATCATCCTGGAAAATTTTTATATCAAACTGAATTAAATGCTCACACTGCGTTTTGTTATTTATATGTCCGCTTATATGTATAATTATGCGTAGCTATGAACATATGTTGCACAACAAAAATTGCTAAATTACATGATCTGTGTTGCGACAAGCGTAGTCTGTGTTCCAGTTGTTTTTATTTATTTCCATTGAAAAAGACTTTAGAAAATAGAAGTAGAAATATCTGGAGTAATGAAGTAGACAATGGATGCAAACATCTTGTGTCGCTCCACTAGGTAGAGGTAATTAATCTATTACCTATCGTGCTACGTGTTCCTTTTAAAGCTTCCCGTAGTTCTGCCCGTTGGAAGTATTTTAGTCGCGAGAGGTGGCATGCTTTATCGGTCCACAGTTCATCATAAGTCTTCAGAAACAATCGAATGAAGCAAACGCGATAATTCGTCTAGCCATATCACTTATACTTCTGACTGACCTTTCAGTAGATAGTTGCGTGTCACGTTTGTGTGTGCTGCCAACTGCATTGATCGTCCAGAGTGGCTCAGTGGTTAGAGAACCAAATTCCGAAGCAGACGTGGCCAGATTCGAGCCATGTCCGCGGAAAATTCTGACCAGTACTTAATGCGATCCCAATAAGCACGAAATCGGTCTAGTGGATGAATTGCCTTTTCTACACTATAAAATTTTTAGTTTATACTGATATATGTAAGTAATTAATGGGTCAGGTGTTTATATCTAGATCGCAACCTTGATTATAATAAATAATACTAGAAAGGCTGGATATTAATTTATCATTTACTTGCATTAGACTACTTGTTTTTTACTTTCCATGTGAAGGCACGTAATTGAGGTTGCCCTCACATTATAGGGTGTTGAGCCCTATGAATCAGAAACACTTTTCCTTGGTTAATGAAAACACGAATCGGATTATTTTGTAGCAAAAGCTATCACATTACGTTATTTCTTGTAATATACAGTTGTAAGTTTAAATTATTTTCTGTCAAAACGTATGCAGAAAATAGTCGTTTTCAACACACGGATATCTAATTTTACATAAAATTTAATTCATTCTGCTTGTTGGATTCTTTGTGATCTGCACACATTGAATCAGACCTCATCGAAAAGGATATTCAAATGTTGTCAACAAATAATTTCAATGCAAAAGTTCTAAAATTTAATAGATATACCAATGATGCCCTGCGCGTGAATCATTAGTAAAAAGATGTTTGCTGATTTGTTAGACTCCTAATTACTGATAAAAAATTAGACTTTTGAGTTGTTGTCCTTTCATATCCATACGATTGGTGTATGATTGCTTGATTTTCAGACGTTTTGCAATAGTAATATCTGTTTACGAATTCACCGTTTATCAGCGATGTTTCTTTTATCAAGTTCGCCGGCATAGAAACTAATTTTATTACGTAATTTTGAAGTGCACACTCTTCCGGTATGTAGCTCGTCTTAGCAGCAACAAGTATTGATTTAGCTTTCATTGCATTCTTACAAGTTAACAACTAATACAATAGCTTAATTCACACAGATTTATTAAGCAAACTAAGTAGCGTCTAGGTAAACTCACTAATATTTCATCTTGATTTTTCGAACACAATTGCATTCAGAAATGAAGCATTTTACACAATTACGCATTTTTGAGATTTCTTTATTTTGTTGAATGCAGTTTAGTTGTTATGCTATGTAGCTGAAAGTTTTCTATTAAGCAGACCCATTGTGAATAAAAGATTTCTGAATAAGAAAGGTTGATAAAATTAGTTACTTTGCTCCACATGGCAACGTAAACACATTGTAATAACAGGTATATATATTCTTGGTTTCGAATTATATTTTAGGTATTGCGGACCTAGTAACAGCGTGTATTTTTTAAATTATTGCGCAGTGTGATCGTAAAATTTAGAGTATCCCGGTTTTCTTTCGTGGGTAGGAGATTTGCACTATCAATTTCAAAGTGACCCGATTGATCTTCATCTACAAGTACGCGGCGAGTTCGCCTTTGTGGTGGCTGGGAGCCGATTCCTTCCTTTTCTCTGAAGGCTAAGTGATTTTGGAGCCATCAGAGGAAAGGGTCGAATCAGCACCCAACCACCACCACCACCACCACCACGAAAATCAACTCTATGCGTATTTGTAAAAGCTGGCCATTCGGATCTTTGTGACACTTAAATACTGTTTGTTGCGGAGAACTAATAAATATGCAAGTATGTATTAGGTGTTATACCTAGTAATACTAGCTCAGTTAGACACCAGTAGAATAAATCAGAACGGAGAGAATTGAGCGTATCATTGCCTGGTTATTGAGTGACTCATCAGTAGGAGTTGGTATTACGCCCTTTAACCACTATATATTTGGTAGAAGAATGTGGAATAATAGGACGGTACAATTATTATTATTCCACATTCTTCTACCAAATATATAGTGGTTAAAGGGCGTAATACCGGCTCCTACTGATGAGTCGCCAGTAAGCACGAAACGAATGTGCATGAGATTATACTTTCCGTTCTTGCTGTCTTTGGTTTATCCTTCTGATCACAACTGAACTAATTTGTTACTAGGTTTGCAACACCTAATACATACTTTGTGACACTCATTATGCAAATCTACTTCCCACGTTAATAACATCGTAGTTCAAATAAGTACCGAAGGATATGCCAGAATTAACATGAACAAAAGGTTTCATCTGATGTGCATACACGTTCCTTGATTAATTGCGATTAACCAATAGGAGCTTACATTATTCTCTATCTACTTGGCATATTCTTCTTGTCCTATTGGTTAGTCGATACGCAACAGTCATAGCGGAATTACAAATCTGTTAGATTTCAGCAATAACGTGTATATATCCAACATATTTTGTATTGGATGATGTCACGATTTCCATGAAAAGTTAAAAAAGTGATGTTGATTGTAGCTAAATTTTAAGGACCTGCTGAAGAATTCGTGACTTAGAACTGTTGCAATTCTTAATTTTTGTAAATTTTGTCAATCATCATATATTATATATATGGTGTATACACGTATATACATGATGGATATATAGATATTTATAAAAGATGTGGGAAGAACCCACATGGTTGCTTATATGCTTATCTATATATGCATAAGAAGTAGAGTGTAGACGCATATATAAGTGGATATTTTATAAGATGTGGGTATATATAAATATAAATAAGTAAATAATAATATACAAATAAAAAGAAAAAAATTTGCTAATTTATTATATATATATATATATATATATATATATATTTGTGTGTGTATGTATGTGTAAATATGTACATGGTTTTGACATAGATATTTAAATGGAAAAATAAATTTATCCAGGATATGAGTTTAAATGTGTATTTGGTAGAGATACCATTCGTTAATGTAGGCTCCGTATACGGTCTCTTTCTATAACCTTTTGCAAACAGGATGGGATTAGGTAAACTGGGGTGTTTGAGGATTGCTCCGATATTGAAATAAATTTTTTTGTTTATCCTTATACGCGACCTGTACAGCAATTAAAAATAGAGACATCATGGATAGGCGAGGATGTTAATCCATAAGGTTTGCTTATAGTTATTCTAGAAATGTCACTTTAAAGGGGTGTACATATGTGTATATAGGTTCGTGTGTGCGGGGAGGGTGACATGAATAAGTTCGCGTATACATTTGGGTATTAGAGATTAGGCATGAAGACCGGATATTAGGGTGGACAATAAAGAAATACTTTAGGAATTAAAATAAATCTAAATAGATCTTTCTTGGATTAGGATACCACATTTGCCACAAGTTTTTTTCCCCTGTGCTTGTTGTGTCAACCCTGAAGCTGAGACTAGACATTATGTCTCGAAATATAGGAACAAAAAGAGAGGAAAATCTTGCTCCAACGTCATTTTCAGACAAGCAACTAATGGAAGGTTGAAAAAAGATGGGACAATTGAGAACCCATCAATCAAAGCCATTAATCGGTGCACTTGCAAATGCAAAGGATTCAAGATTTTACTGACCTACGAGTGCTATCAATTGTCCCGCACAAGAAAAATGCGGTCAAATCCACAACAAGAAGGACGGCACCGAGCAAAATATTCAATATTTAAGTACTACTTAAATCTATAAATTTATGGTGTTGGCAAGCATTTACAGGTTTTCATCTGTTTCTATGGATGGTACCTGGTCTGTTTTTACGTTTTACTTCTGTTTCTTTTATTGGTTGATTTGTAGGTATATATACGTATGTATCTGTGAGCGTGTAGTGGTCATTCTCGTGTTACTGAAGAGTGACGATTATCACGATTTGCGATCGTGGGTTTTCATTTTGAAATATCAGTTTCGCAAAATGTCCAATTGGTTCACATTTCAAAGTACACATGGTGTTCGTCTTCGTTTTGCCTGAGTGCTGATTCACTTACCGAAGTCTTCAGCATCGTTCATAATAACCACTGCAAAATAAGGTACAATCTAATCCTCGTTTACTGGCAACATTTTGATTCAGAATTTCCTGAATCATCATCAGGCCTCTAATCATACATACACAGTACAGTGCTCACAAAAGCAGATTCAAGCAAATGTTGCCATGGAGGGACTACACTGTTTCTGTAATTATCTCATTCTTAGGTACGTATGCGTTATGAATTGCGGTGTTAAGTCCAAGATTTAAAAAATTTGATTCTATTTATCCTTGATATTCATCGACGATAAATTAACCACATGTTTCGACATAGTAGAATCACGTGTCTTATTCCTAAACGGCAATGGATTTCCCGGTTAGCTAATTTCTTATCGAGTCTCTGTCAAACCTTTTAAATTTCTATATTCCTCGAACTGTCTGTAAACTCTTCACTGTATTTAAAGTACAAAATTTGCTATTTCATGGGCAATCTAATCAGTTCATCTTATTTTTAAATTAGTTTATTAATCGATATTTTATTAACTCTAGACAAGGCTCATGCTTAGGAATATTTCCTAATTTTATCCAACACGAATGAAAGTTTAAACCTGAAAAAGTTTGGTATAATATTAAATTTTAAGCAATTTTAAGGAACGAGATATTTTCCACGTTCGTTATAGCCGTCATCTTCTTCATTTTGTCCGATTCATAAGTGTGACGACTACAGCATCATATTTGCTTAGATGTGGCTCTTGTGAGCCTTATACTTTGTATGTGCGATTGGGGTCCAGATGATGATTTGGAAAATTCCGAATCGAAACTTTGTCAGTTAACGAAGATTAGATCGTACCTCATTTCCCGTGGTTCGTTGTTACTAGGTTCGCAACAGCTAATAAATACTTCCATATATATTAGCTCTTCGCAACAAACAATATTTAACTGTTATACATTGAATTGAATGATGGCATGCTTACTGCGAAATGTGATAAATGATATCGATCGAAGCCAGAGTGTATTCCTAATACAAAAATTTATTTCGTGTAATATTCGACGGCGATGGACATTCTATATATTTATGTATGAAAATCATCTCATAATTTGTAGTGTATTTATAAACAATCTCACACCCATAGACGTATCTAATAAATATTTCATGACTGATACCTTCGGCGACACAATGTCTGTGTATTAAGTAACCTGAAATTTTGAAACCTTCTCCCACTCGTAAATATACAGTACAATGGAAAAATGAGCGCTTGCGCGATTGATAATAAAATCTTTACAACAGGATTTCAAACACCAGAAAAAAACAAATTTCATTTCATTTGACTAATCCCAAAACTACAATCAGGCATACTGTGGAGATTAAATTTTGCACGGTTTCGTGTTTCGATGGAATGTGGTATTGTTATTTATCTCCAATTTGCAAACTGAATTTAAATAATTGTTATTCGTACCCACTTAATCAAAATTTGTTTCATTATATAAATTTTAAATGAGTCACTAAAGCTATAAATATATTATCTTTGTGACTGCCTAGAAATTGTGCAGCCGACACTTTCTGTCAAATGAACGTATCTAATTTTGATTCTATTTTAAATTTACCATGATTTCATTGTTGTTACGCTCTGAAGGTGGCCAAGAAATGTTGAATTGCGTCAGTAGGTGCGTTTGACCGCAATTTATCGCTGTTGTGCAATGAGATTGGAGTTTACCTAAAGTTCACAAATTTAATTGAAGATTTTTACATACGCAAAATTAATCCTGTTTATATGTTTTTGTTCTATTTTTTGTGAACTTACGTTTTGCTACTTACTTCATGCCAAATGCCTGAATAAAATCTAAATGCTTCTGAGTTAATACTACTTTTTGAAAGAGCATTATATCACTTATTAATTTACGCAAAGTTGCGATCTTGATATGAATACCTGACTCATTATTTACACACATTTTCAGTATAAATTACGTATTTTATTGTGAAGAAAATAATATTCATCCAGTAGACCGGTGTCGTCCTTATTGTGAATTTATCACAGCAGAGTGCTTCGAGCACTAAATTCCGAAGCAGATGTGTCCAAGTTCGAGCCCAGTTCGCGACAAATTCTGGACAGTACGTGATTAATTCCTAATAATGACGAAACCTGTATAATGGTGAATTGCCTTTTCTGCACTATACAATTCTTAGTTTATACTGACACATGTAAATAATTAATAGGTCAGGTGTTTAAATCAAGATAGCAACCTTGATTAAATTAATTGTTATCAGCGCCCACGCAACCAATGTTCGTTTAATTAGATATATTTTTAACAAAGCTTGATATAATATATTTGGTGATTACTATAAATTTTAACAAATAATGCGGAAACGTTTCTGATTGGAAATACAAATACGGTCACATTTAAAGTGCAACTTCTTGGACTCATTATTGATATTGAACAAATTTCTGTATATACAATGAAAACGAAGAGAATAGGGATTGTATCGCGACTGTAATTAACCTACAGGCTGCTTAAACGCAACTTGTTTCTTTAGGGCCGAGTTTACTAACAAAATGTTACAATATGGAGTCATATATTGGGGCGGCGGAAGGTTCAACATGTTGCATGACGCGGTAACTACAGCGTCAAAATCCCAGCTCACTTAAAAAAAGTATATATATATATATATATATATATATATATATATCAATTTTTAAAAGTATTCGATTTATAATACCAACCGTGTATATGAAGTAATTGCTTAAAATGCTAAAGTAGTCAAATAAAATATCCATTGAAGCGAAGCCAAATTTGCGGACTCTAGCAAGAATATTAAAATATTTTCTATATCACATTGGCAGTGTAATGATACTGTCGAGTTTTACATCGATTGGGCTGTTTCGTATTTGTTTGGTTTTTAGCCAAATGTGAAGGAATCTTGACAAACGTATATGACAATTGTTTGCGCGAGAGGTGATAACCTAACCCATGTTTTACATGCATTTTTCAGTATAAACTAAGCATTGTATATGTGTAGAAGGGGCAATTCATCCAGTAGACCGGTTTCGTCCTTATAGGACACTCATCACGTACTGGCCAGAATTTGTCGTGATCAGGGATCGAACCCGGGCATGTCTACTTCGGAATCCGGTGCTCAAAGCCCTGAGCCACAAAACCGCACACTACACACAATGTTAGTCATATACCAACTAATGTTACTCGGTTAGATTTTTTCATTTTTTAAATGGAAAATTATGTAGCATCCATTTAGACCCAAAGTTTCACAAATCTGTCATTACTGAACAGACACCACACTACATGGAGAAGTGGTACTGAAATGAACATTTATATAATTAAACAAACAATAGTTGCGCGGGTGGTGATAACATTTACTGTAATCAAGGTTGCGTGCTTGATATAAACACCTGACCCATTAATTACATACGTTTTTCAGTACAAACTAAGAATTGTATAGTGTAGAAAAGAGAGTTCCTCCAGTATACCGGTTTCGTCTTTATTGGAAACTCATCATGTACTGGCTAGAATTTGCCGCGGACAGGGATCAAGCACGGACACGTCTGCTTACGAATGTGGTGCTCTAAACACTGAGTCACGCTGACGCATAGTACACACAATTTTCAGTTATATACTAACTAATGTAACTAGTTTAGTCTTTTTTTCTTTTTGATAGAGCTCATATGGCATCTATTTAAACCAAACGTTCCAACCAACCTTCCTTAATCTCTCAGTATTCAACAGGCACATCATTGCATGTAGAAGCGGTATTTAAGTGAACATTTATGTAATTAAACATTGGTTACGTGGGCGGTGATAACAATTATTTAAATCATGGTCGCGTTCTTGATATGAACACCAGTCCCAATACTTACATACTTATTTCAGTATAAAATAAGTATTGTACAATGTTGAAAGCACTTCATGGGCAGTCCGCGGCAAATGTTTTTCAGTACGTTAATAGTTCTTAATAATGATGAAACCGATCTATTTGATGTACTGCTTTTTCTACATTATGCAATACTAGGTTTATCGTGACAAATGCATATATATAACGGGATTCGTATTTGTACCATGCTCGCCAAGTCGACTTTAATAATAAGTTAATGAAACTTACTTTTAAAGGCCAAACTGCCATTCCTTTATTGAATTTCGTGCTTCACTTTTTCTGACCTTCGCTGGCATAATGATATTCTGCTATTTTGGCAAACCTATTCAAATTATTTAATAAATATTTATCAGCTTTGTGGGTGGCTATACTTAGTTTCTAAATCAAAATTAGATAAATGAAATCATCACCTGTTAGAAAGTTTACAATATGCGTTGCGAAGTGCAATTAACCTATACTAAGAGGTATCTAGTGACACGTTTTGATTCAGTTGGGTGTCAAATATGTATTTTAGCCATATTACGTAGCTTAGGCTGATCGATTTCTTGATGCTGTGGAGTTGCTCTCAACTTGACTATGACATGAACGCATATTTTTAAACTTTATCGATTTTTTGGTACTTTTCGGCGATTGGCGTGTTTTTGGACTGTTGGAATGTACGTATTCTACGAAGTAATATGCACTTTCGTCTACATAGAATAAGATTTATTTTTCATGACTAGAAATCAAAGTGCAATAGAAATATCACTGTGATGATCATACCACAATATATATATATATATATATATATATATATATATATATATATATATATATATATATATATATACTGTGTAAATTGCCATATGCAAGCATGAAAATGTTATTTTGTCAGATAAAAGGAATATTTCATCGTCGTTTTCCCCTTCAACTATCAATTGGTCTGTCACACGAATGAACAACAGATAACTTTTGAAAAAAATAATTTAATGGTAGAAATAAATTGGCAATTTAGGAAGCAGTCAAAGGCTCGCATGTAGAAGAGGATGGTCCGAGCATTGAGTCTAAGATGGATGCTATAAATTTAAATTACTCGAAGTCATAGCTATTTCTCACATTTTCTTTGTTTTTTAATCTGTGTGGCTTTCCTCCTGAATATATATAAATTTATTAATTTCTGTTGTCGGCTTTTAATGCGGAGTTGCCTGTAAACACGAAGCGATTGGAAAAATGAGATTAAAACATTTTCATGCTGACTGTCGACGAATGCTATTTATACTATTTGAACTTATTTGTTACTAACTGTGCCATATATTATCAGACGATTAGTTATACGCGTTACTTTAATCAAGGTCGCGATCTTGATATATGCAACTGACCCATTATTTACATACACTTGTCCGAATAAACTAAGTATTATTTATGTAGAAAAGGCTATTAATCCAGTAGACTGGTTTCGCCCTTATTTGGAACTCATCATGTAATTCCCAGAATTTGCCGCGGACAGAGCTCGGAACTTGTGTGGGGTTAGTTTAGTGTCGGTCAAACACATAGTTGATTAATATTCTTTGAATTTTTGCGGACTGCCAGCTTCATATTTTGCAGTGCCGTGTTTTGCGTACGCCGTTTGTTGCTTTGCACTAACAGTTTTACAAGAATCCGATCGGTCACAATTTTCACGTATGAATCAGTTTTGTCTTCGATGGGGCTGAGTGCTTTCTCGCCCCTTTCTTCCGAATGCTTCAACATCGTTCATACTAACCATTGGAAATGCGGTTCTATACCATCTTTGTTTGCTAGCTACGTTTCGGATCAGTCTATCTAGCACCATCATCAGGCCATTATACACAGCACAATACTCACAATAGCAGATTTAAGCCATTGTGGTCTTAATTGATTGGACATAGTGGACAGGTACGTATATAGCACACATACGTGAGACGCAACACTGTAGTAAAATTTCGGGTTGAAGCATAAATTATATGGCTAGAAGAAATATCGCACATAGTTCATTAGCACGTTTTTTTTAAAATTAAAAAAAGATTAGTGAACTGAAGATGGCAGTCGCCAAATGTTGCCGAAATATTTTCTATGAATAAAAAAACTGTAATTCAGTTTGTGTTAATAACAAAACAGATCAGGTAACTTTGCTAAATACAGTTTCGCAATTTTTTTCATCTATTCAGTTAAGCTGTTTATCAACCAAATTACACTCAGCAAAACAATGAAATTGCGAAAATGCGTAAATATGCAATTACGTATTGGTTGTTGCGAACTTAGTAACAAATTAGTTTAATTATGACCAGAAGGATAAACCAAAGGCAGCATGAACCGAACATATAATCTCGAGCACATTCGTTTCGTGCTTACTGACGACTCATTAGAAAGAGCCGGTATTACGCCCTTTAACTACTATATATTTGGGTGAGGAATGTGGGAAAATGAACAGTACAAACGAAATAACTGCTATCAAAATTGTGCTATTCAAAACACAGATCAGGTGATAACCATGTAACATAAATCATTTCTGCATGCAATTGTGTTTAGAAATTCAAATGAAATATGAATGAGTTCATCTAGTTGCTACATAATTTTTAAAAATAAATCTGTACATATTAAGCTAGAATTTTCGTTGTTAACTTGTAACAATGCAACGAAGTTTAAATAATTACTGATGAGTCGTCAGTAAGCATGAAACCAATGTGCATGTGATTATACTTTCCGTTCATGCTGTCTTTGGTTTATCCTTTTGGTCACAACTGAACTAATTTGTCACTAGTTTCGCAACACCTAATGCATACTTGCATATATATTAGGTCTCCACAACAAACAGCAATTAAATAATAACTTGTTGCTTCTAAGACAAATTACACACCGGAAGAGTGGAAACTTCAAAATTGAGTTATAGACTTAGCTACAATGCCGGCGAACGTGATAAAATATACATCGTCGATAAACGGTGAATTTTTGAACAGAGGTTATTGATTCTAGACGTTTAAAACTCAAGCATGCATAAGCCAATCCTATGGGTATAAAAGAAAAATATCCAAAATGATTTAGAGAGTCTAAAATTTAGTCAGTAAATATGAAAATCTGTCAAACCTGCGAATATTCACATTTAACCAGAGATGCGATCGTGATATAAACACCTGACGCACTATGTACATTCATTTGTCAGCATAAACTAAGTATTGTATAGTGTGGAAAATTCATCCAGTAGACCAGTTCCGTCCTTACTGGGAACTCATCACGTACTGTTCAGAATGTACCGCGGTCAGAGCTCGAGCCTGGGTATTTCTGCTTCGGAATCCGGTGCTTGAACAACTGAGCCACACTACCGCATACAGAAGACAAGTTTTATTCATATATTAGCATTTCTTTTGGGTGGAGCTTATATGGCGTCACTTTAGACCAGAATTTCCAACCACCATTCTCATACTGTCATTATAAAACTGCTGCTACGCTACATAAGAAAGTGGTTAGAGCGAAAGATTTCGATGCAGACATACTCAGTTTCGAGCCTTGTCCGGACAAATTCTGGACAGTACTTCATGCGTTTCCATTGAGAACGAAATAATCTACTTGATAAATTGTCTTTTCTACTTTTTACAATACTTTGCTTATACTAACATATGTATACACATAATGTTTATATCATGATCGCAAACTTGATTAAAGTAGTTTTTGTCTCCGCCCGTACAACAAATGTACTTTTAATTATATAAATATTTATGCGGATTGCACAAATCACGTTTACGAATAAGGAACTGATTCTAATTTGATAATTTATCTTTTATATTCATAGTAAAAACAACTTTAATATAACCTTCCTATCACAACAATTATTCTCAAAAAGTGCAACAGACCCTCCCCGCATTCTCAGTTCGGCTTTGGGCCTAAGGATGAAGCCAGTTTTTAAATTGAGAGTAATTGTTCGGAACTTGTTTGGGTTGGACTAATTATTGGATCTGCATTGTTAGCTGAACTTCAAAGAAATTCACTAGTTTCCAATCTTCGTTAGACAACAATTCTTAAAGGGCAATTATGTAAAAACAAATAATAACAGCCTAATTTGTAAAAGATTTCACGTACGATTTAGTCAAATGAAATATCAGCTGAGCAGCATACACTAGCAGTTTATGCTTTAAAATTCTACGTAATCATTTGTCTTTCTTTGACATTGATAAATGTTATTATAATCAAGGTTGCGGTCTTGATATAAACACCTGACCCATTACTTACTTACATATGGGAGTATAAACTAAGAATTGTATAGTGTAGAAGAGGCAATTCATCCAGTAGACTGGTTTCGTCCTTATTAGGAACTCATCATGTACTGGCCAGAATTTACCGCGGACAGGACTCGAACCTGGGCACGTCTGCTTCGAAATCTGGTGCTCTAACCACTAAGCAATCATGCCGCAGAAGAACCAAATTCCGAAGCAGACGTGCCCAGATTCGAGCCCTGTCCGCGGCAAATTCTAGCCAGTACGTGATGAGATCCCAATAAGGACGAAATCGGTCTACTGGATGAATTGCCTTTTCTACACTATACAATTCTTAGTTTATACTGACATATTTAAGTAATTAATGGGTCAGGTGTTTATATCAAGACCGCAACCACCCGCGCAACCAATGTTCGTTTAATAATTGATAAATGTTCTAGGTGTAATTTCTTGAAAACCTTGTTAAATACAAATGGCGTTAATGAACTTGTCGTTTGATAACAAAATTTTGTTAAACCCGCGACACACAAATATTGATGTGCCCACACAAGTCTTTACCCGTTTTCTATTCGGCGTCTCCCATTCCCCTGTCAAAAACAAATATTACCCAAACACTCATTTTATCGCCTGTCAATTATTCTAACAAATTTCTCTTTCATTACATAACAATCCTCTTTTGCCGCAATCAATAATGTTATCTAAATTTTAACTTTTAACGAACCATTACAATACGTAGAATTGATTGATTAATATTAATGATTAAAACGAAGGAATAATTTTAATGAAATCAACACAATTTCCATGACGTTATTATATTTTATTTTGAACTAAAAATAAATGTGAAAGAACCTCTTATCTTATATCAACCAGGTAGGTAATAATTATATTATATCATTTGTTCTATTTTGAAAATTATCATTTATAGATACGATAATCAGATTAAGTTCTCGTCCTGCTATGCACCCTCAAGCGAATTTTTATTTTAAATATAAAGCAGTAAATGACCATCTGGATAAACAGAATATATTAAGAAAATTTTTCAGAGGGATCTAAAGTCCCGTCAAAAAGCAAAGACTAATCAGAAATAACTAATTTATCCGGACATTAGATTGATCATGACGTTTTATCTAGACAAGAATGATTTATGCAAGTTTTGATATTGGTATATAATTTAAGGTTACAATTATGTTTTTTTAAAACACAATTTTTACACATAGATCTACTCTTTCTTTTGAAACACTAATTTGTAACGTTAAGGGGCTCTATACCACAAACTATTCATTTAAACTGGTGAGAAGCTTCGGAAGATACTGAAAGCGGGTTAAACTAATGTAGAATAATCTTGCTATCTTGTTGGTCGAATGGTTAAATACAATTGGATTGGTGTTTACCTTAAACACGCAAACTTGATTCAAAGAAATGTTACCATCACCAACACAATCAATGATTGATTAATTCTATCGCCTATATATATATGAAGGGGAAACTTGCAAACAGCTAATGTTCGTGACAGCATAGAAATTGTGCAGCCGATATTTCCACTCCCGTATAATATATGTGACATTACCAGGGATGAGAGCAGCATATCTAATTTTGCTTTATATATATATGCGTAACGGTGCAATCCTTGATAGTCAGTTTGCCGTCGTACTCTGACGATGATCATAGGAGGTGGAAACGCCTTAGTAGCTGTGACTGACTCCATTTTTGTTTTTGTTCGACGACTAGTTAAATAAAATAGGATTGGTATTGACTTCCAGTTTGAGATCTTGACTTAAATCATGGTTACCAAATCCCGCGCGATCAGTGATTGTTTAATTGAGTAATATGTTTACAGAAATTTGTAATCCAAGTCATACAAATCACTGGAAAAATTTGAAATTTATATCCTAAACTTTAAATATGTAGGCCAAGATATATTATAATTTTTAAATGGTAACACCTGATGCATAATCTGATTAATTTTTGTAACCATCAACAAGGTTTCAAGAGGTGGCTACCATTGTGTATTCAGTCAAATCTAATTATTATTATAATCAAGGTTGCGGTTTTGATATAATCACCTGACCCATTAATTACTTACATATGTGAGTATGAACTAAGAATTGTATAGTGTAGAAGAGGCAATTCAAAACGCAGATCAGGTAAATTCATCCAGTAGACCGGTTTCGTCCTTATTGGGAACTCATCAAGTACTGGTCAGAATTTGCCGCGGACAGGACTCGTTTAAATAAATGTAATTATTGTCTTCCTCATATGATTCGCATTTTCATATTGTCATTATCGTCCATTGCCAATAGTTTGTCTCTGCACGACAGAACTCTTGTCGATGCATGGTTTTGTATATCTGAATTGTACATTTGTAATGAATACACTAACCTTCTATATAGTTGGTTAGTTGTTGAAAGATGGCTCTCACAATTGAGTTAACACTAAGCATGAAACGCATGCGACCAGACAATTTCACATTTGATTCATATTAATTTTGGCATATCCTCATGATCCCATATGCATTAAATTTTGTACCAGATACTTCACGGCTTATACGTTAATTCAGATAATTTAGCATTTTTTCATCGAAAGGAACATGAATTGAAGGGTTGTTGCGCAGTGCGAGCTTCATATGATGACTTACCTCGAGTTGCGTTCGCGGGTTGTTGCTTTTTGCACTATCAGTTTCACAAAGATCCGATTGATCACCATTTCCAAGTACGCATCTGTTTTGTCTTCGATCAGGCTGGGTGCGTATTCGTCCCTTTCTTCCAAAGGCTTCAACATCGTTCATACTAACCACCGGAAATGTGGTGCTTTATAATCTTTGTTTACGGACGACGTTTCTGTGCGTTGTATCCAGCTGTGTATAGTGGCCTGATGATGGTGCTGGATATAACGCGATGAAACGTCGCCAGTAAACAAAGATTTTATAGCACCACATTTCCGGTGGTTAGTATGAACGATGTTGAAGCCTTCGGAAGAAAGGGACGAATACGCAAAGCAACAATCCGTGAACGCAATTCGCGGTAAGTCATCAAGTACATGAATATTATGCGGACATATTATATATATATATAGTAGAGAGCATATATATATATATATATATATATATATATATATATGACGTAAATCAGCTCAGTTTGATTGGCTAACCAACTGTACGCAATGACTTCTGTTGATGCCTGGTATGCTATTTACCAGTCGATTTCAGCTATGATTCATTACAACAGGAGGCTTCGCTCACGCCTCTTTAGGTGTACAAAAGAGAATATGTTATCGGCTCCTACGAATGAGCCGCCAGAAAATACCACACGAATGCGTTCATGAGAGTATAACTTCTGTTCATGCTGTATGTAATTTGTCCTTCTGGTTCTATTTGAATTAATTTGTTACTAGGTGCGCAACACCTAATACACAATTGCATATATATTAGTTCTCCGCAACAAATAGTATTTAATTATAAGATTTAGGCTATTAGTATGTGGTGAACAAATTTACGAACTGAAAATAAACATATATTTCACCTTATAGGCAATCATACAAGCAGCAAATAAAATGCCATCCTTTGCGTGACGCGTTAGATACAAAGGGATTGATGTTTATCTCAGGCACACAATCTTGTTTTTAAGAATGTTATCACCACCCGCGAAATCAGTGTTGGTTTAATTAAAATAAAAGCTGCTTGTTCAAGCCTTTTATGGCCGTCATCAGAGTACGATGCAAAACTGGCTAGCAAGTATAGAGCGACAATGTATGCATAATGCGAGGAAATGCCTAGATGCCGCTCTCTCTGATTGTAGTTTTAGAATGCCAGCCACAAAATTTCTTTTGTTTTGCGATTATTTCTTTTGAACTTCAAATAAATATGAAGGAACATTGCATATTAATTATCCTTCTGACCCAGCCTGATAATTGGATTCGTATAAGCTAGCTTAATGCGTTTTGAACATATTCCCACCTTGAAACGATAACCAAATGTATTTCTGTCTACATCTCTCTCTCTTTGAAGTAGGCTGGTACTCTTAATTATGAAAAAATGAACTTTCGGAAGCAAAGATAACAACAGTGAGTCAGCATATTTCCTGTGGAAGGGAGATTGATTCGAAATATTACGGCATGAATGGTTATGAACATGTTGTCCATATTACATCAGGGATGATGAAAAAATAATGTTGAAAAATAATATCGAAATCATTTATAAATAAGGTTCACTGAGGCAAAGACTGAGCAAACAATTTAAATTTAGTTAACGATCATTTGGTGCACCGGCAGTGAAAACAATAATTCATATCAAGTTTTTGATTCAATCTTAATGAACCTCAGCTGAAAAAGATAAAGAATATGCATTAAATACGGATACATAACATACATTATTATTATTACAGCTGCACACATGCAATAAGATACATATTATTACGCATTGGTATGTGATACGATTACCATTACGACATTATTGATACGATATTATTATGATGAAAGATGATACATTATGATAATACACATAAAGATAATAATATAATAATAAAAAGAATAATAATATATGATTAATACACATTGTTGTATTTACGACAATATTATGCACATGACGATATGATATGATATTAAAGATACGATTATTAATATTAGATGTATTATATTTGCAGCATTATATACATATACACGATACATGCACTATTAATGACATTATTTAATGTTATTAGCGTATATGATGTATTACGTGACACATTATCCATGAATATGATGCATATAAGGTATTTATGCATATGGACAACATTACGACACATTAATACGCACATTACGTACACATGACACATTATTATACGACACATGCCGTGACATGGATGAGTATTTAATATGAGTTTTAGACATATTATGACATTGATGCATATTAATATATGCATACATGTGGATGCATTATGATGTATTATGCATTAATATTTATATTATTATGCATTACGCATTATTACATACGCATATGCATACATGCACACATGCACAAGGTATGCATACATTACACATATTACATACATATTATTACATACACATATTATTACATTACATACATACATACATAAATACACACATTATACACATACATTATTAATTCTACAAATGTTATTATAAGCATTGGCTGATGAAGAAGTACATACATACAAGCATTTATGATATTGTTAGTAAGAATAATATATGCATACATGTTATTATTAGTATTGAATTATTATTATTATATATATAAATTTAAAAGATATTATTATTAATATATTATTAGTTATATTACATATTAATGAAGTGAAGATGCCATTATAATATATGAGTTATTATTATTATTATTATTATTATATGATATATTAAAGCTATGTATTATTATAAAGAAATATTATGATATTACTACAATATTACGACATTATTATTACAAAAGAATAGATAAGAATAAATATTATTATATTATTACAGAGTTAAGACATTATTATTATTGGCTATGCTGATATTATTAAGATGCCATGATGCATTATTGTGATATGTAGTATATGTATTAAGACATACATTACTATTACTATTATTATCATTATTATTATTTAATATTATGGTCATTAGCTATTAATATTATATGCATTAAGACATATTTAATAATATTAATATTAAGACATTATTAATATTAATATTACTATTATATTATGACATTATGTATATAGAAGTGAAAATATATAAGATGTATTATCATGTATTATATATTATAATAACATTAAGACAATATTACGATAAAGACACATATGGATGAAGACATGATATTACATACAATAAACAACATTAGCTATTACATTATTAGACATAACATGATTATGCATACATTATTGACAACATATTAAGACAATACAAGACATGACAGAAGAAATGATACATTATTAATGCATGACAATATTGATGATATTATGAAAGATGTACATTACGATAAGGGTGAATGGTTTATTAAAGACAATATCAAGACATTAATACAACATTAACATTACATTATTAACATTATTATTAAGACATTACACATTAACATTAATATTATAGCATACATACATACATACATACATACATACATACATACATACATACATACATACATACATACACTACATACATACATACATACATACATACATACATACATACATACATACATACATATTATGCACATACAATACATACATGGTTATGAAGGGATACGCTAAATGAGAGGCAATGCTACTTATTGACCAAAGATACTGGTCTTTGATGCACAGTTTGTATTGTTGATCTGAATATCACCGTGTACCCAAAACCACTTGCGCTACGATTTACAATCCGTTTGTAATTGAGTTAAACTTAACATTTTAGATTTTCGAGATAAGTTTCGATCTCTATTTTCCAGTCTCATCTCATCACAACACGAAAACTATGCTGCTTGGGATGTTTAACAAAATTAAATTGCTTAGTTAAGTTTTGTTGATTATAATAAAGTAGTCGGTTAAGTTAATTTACCAAGCTTGTTTCCTTCGTTTTACACATCTCCCACAATATGACCAAAATAATATGTTGCTATGATATTGGAAACTCATATAACGTAATTAATGAGTCATATGCACATGACATAAATTCTCTGGCATCTATATACGAAGACCAGACTTGTGGCGACTACAAGGGTGGATTTACATAAGGTTTAAACCGGCCTAGGGGGTGATTTGTTTTTGTGATGCAATAGTTAGTCTGTACAGACACGGTTTTTATTTCAATTTATATATATATATATATATATATATATGTGTGTGTGTGTGTGTGTGTGTATGTGCATGTATTTGTTTACTTTTTTGTGTTTTGATGACCAAATAATTAATATATGATATCATTTATTTGGGCACCAAATTACGTGATGTATAGGCTTTAAACTGCAAAACCAGTCTATGATCCCACTGCTATCAGTATCATAAATTTATGTAAATTTGTTTGAAATGTTGCATCCGGACAGTAGTTATTTTAGTTACCAGATTAGGTTTGATTGGTGAACATTTCCCCCTAACTCCTATGTCGTTAAGCTATGCACTCCCTGCTGTGTTCAATCAAATTGAGGTTGTTCTTTATTAACCGATGACATACTCATTAGTATCTTCCACTGTGTCTAGTAGAAACACCTGATTTCGATAGAAAAACTGACAGATACGCCATTCCCCTTTCTTCTATTGGAAGTCGAACTAACAAGATACAGCTGTTTCTGGTGGTATCCTTTTAGCAGAAAGATAAGCTTAAACCTATAGTTATACCTATCCACTAGTGACTTTTATGTGGAAACCCAAAGTTCTTATGTAGCTGTCAATTCTTAGTCACTATATACTTGTTTTACCTCATTCCTCTATTCTTGTTCTCCTTATTTTTGCATCCTTTATTAAATTATATACGCCATCAATTGTCGTTCAGACTGAGTGTATTTCCAGTATTAGAAATAAATTTGTTAAATTTCATGTTGAATAAAGATGCTTCCCGTTTAACATAAAGGAATCTCTTTGACCTACATATTTAACTATTTATTCCTTAATACTAATTCTGCCATCCCCCAAATTTATTTGTATGTGACGTTTTAATCTATACCAAAAATAATTTCTTTTCACTTTTTTCCCGTTTAATTTATGTATTTTTAAGATTTATTTATTACAACGAATGGAATATCATGGTATTTTTCTAACGATAGGACTAAATTTTATTTATTCAACCAATATTTTAATGACATATTTTTAATGTGTCATTCAAAATCAGTCATTGTATGCACAATGATTGAAAAAACAGTTGTTGCGCGGACGGTGATAATAATTGTTTACATCACAGTTGCGATCGTAATATAAACACCTCTCGCAGTATATTTGCACATTTGTTTGTACAAAAAAAACATTGAAGAATGTAGAAAAGTCAATTATTCCAGTAAAAGGCTTCTTTCTTATTTGAAATCATCACTTACCGGCTAGAATTTGCCGCGAGCTGAACTCGAACCTGGATAAGTTTGTTTCGGAGTCTGTTTCTCTAACCACCGAGCCACTCTGCAGCAAACTACAAACAATTTCCAGTTATATACTCAGTGGTACTTAGCTAGGCTTTCTTTTAAAAGGAGCCTATTTGACATCCCTATACACGTGAAGTTCCAACTAACCACACATAATCAATCTTTAGAGAACGGACACCACGTTTCTTGGGGAAGTGGCAGTGAATTGAACATTTATATAATTAAACGAATATTGGTTGCGCGGGCGGTGATAAAAATTATTTAATTTAAAGTTGTGATCTTCACTTAAACACCAGTCCCTTTATGTACATCCACTTTTCAGTATAACATAAGCATTTTGTAATGTAGAAAAGGCAATTAATTCAGGAAAAACAGGTCTCGTCCTTTATTTGTGTCTTCACGTGCTGCACAGAGTTTGACGCGAACAGGGCTCGAAACTGAGCATGTCTGATTCGTAATTTATTGCAATAACCACTAAGCATTATCGCCGACCCTGCACACAATTTTCAGTTGTTGTGTTTCATCGAATTCGACTGGTTCTCTTAAGAAATTAATAAAATTAGTTGTAGAACATAACACGGTTGATACTACCTGAACAGTTACATTTTATTTTGGCACAACCTTCATTAATCATTAAATGCCATAACTACATCTGTTAGAAGTATTAAGTAGTCTTGCCCCTGAGTTTAGCTGTATTTCGTCACTGCTGTTTGTAAAATGTAGCTTCTGGAACGCTCGTAGCATATCGTTATAAAAAGAGCGAGCAAACGTTGCTAAGCTGACTTGGATATATTTCGGCCTTCGCAACAAGCCAAACAGGATTTGTTGCTTCAGCGAAGACAGATTGACGTGCAGAAAATGTATTGCTTCCTTGAATGAAAGAGTGATTGACGTTGAAATTACTAGCGAATGGTTTACTATCATTAGAATAGTAATTTCATTGGGAAATATAATAAGAGCCCCTACTGTGAGGGACAGAACTGCCAAAACTGGCTTGTTGATAAGCGAAAACGTAAAAGAATTCAAAATGTAGTCACACATGTGAAAGCGGTAATTCCAAGTTTTGAATTGCATACTATACAATGTATGAAAATGAATGATAGAATAATGCAATAATGGTAGATCTCATTGCATAATCCAATAACTAAAAGTGCAATAAGAGTATGGAAGATATTAAAGAATAAAGGAAGGCTTTTACACTAATTTAGACAAGATTTGGAATTAAAATACTAATGAGAAAACATAAACCAAAGAAATAATTAGTAAACTTTTACCTATTAGAAATTTGAGATAAATTTAAAATCATGATTTAAACTTTGGCATGCTCCAATGCTTGTAGGCATCAGACAGAGAATGTATAATTACAGGCACAATCTGACGTACCAAACGCTGCCAACTATAGCGTAGTAGGCCGCACTAAGTGGAAAACTCAGCCATATTTCGTCAATTTGTTAGGGCCAAGTGGTTAGTATAATCTTATAAACGTATTTGTATTAAGGTAATGCGGCTCAATAAATTATTTATATATTAAAATTAATTAATAATTAATTAAATTATGTATACATTTTTGTTCTTTGCATTCAACAGTATATATATATATATATATATATATATATATATATATATACATAAATTTTACAAAATGATGATATAACTTACTTTAGAATGAATGTATTTATCAATTTCGTAGACCCTAGGTGTATCTACAAAAAGTGCTTTTGAGGTGATTTACAGCATTGGCACATGACATATGTGGACCACACGCATCATTGTTTTTACACATTCAGTTCCTACCAATTTTGACATGTCCTAGTGGACCTACTTGAATCAATGTACTGCTTGATGAAGATGGTTATCTTTTCCCAGCTCGTAGATTTAAAGCTAATACTGTATGTGAACGAACGATTTAGACGTGATGGACATCCAAATTAGATAGAAAGATTGTGAGCCGTAGCTGGTTAGGAATACTCGTATAGCAATGGATAGATTAATTCGTCAATATACATGAGACATTTTTATTTTGTTACATCTTCGAACTGCGATGCGCATTTTCTTTGAACGTGTTTTTCTGTGCCGTTCGCTATGGGAAATTTTGCAAAAATAGAAAAATACACCTTGCAGGTCAGTGAAGATAGTTTAGAATGATTAAACGAACATGGCTGCAAGGGCTGTGATAAAAATTGCTTTAATCTTTAAACTAACATTGGTTGCGCAGGCGGTGATAAAATTTACTATACACAAGGTTGCGAACATGATATAAACACTTGATCCATAACGTACAAACATTTGTCAGTATAAACTAAGAATTGTAGAGAATCGCCTTTTTCACACTATACAATTCTTAGTTTATACTGGCAAATGTATGTAATTAATGGATCAAGCGTTTATATAAAGTTCGCAACCTTGATTATAGCAAGTGCTTATTCATGGTTGCGAATTTTATACAAATACCTGGCCCATTATTTAAATACATTTATCAGTATTGCATAATGTAGAAAAAGCAATTCATCAAGAAGGCCGGTTTCCTCCTTATTGGGAGCTCGTCAAATACCGGCCAGCCATGGTTGGTTATTTGGAAGTTTAGGTCTATAAGTATGCCTATAGGCTCCACCTAAGGGAAAGGCTAAACAAAAATATATATTCGTTAGTATATAACGGAAAATTACGCGTAGTATGCGGCAGGATGTCTCAGTGATTAGAGCAACAAATTCCGACGTTCCAAGGTTCAAGCCCAGTCCTGGGAAAATTATGGCCAGTACATTATGAGTTCCCAATAAGAACGAACCCGGTAAAATGGATGAATTTCCTTTTCTACATTATACGATGCTTAGTTTATACTGACAAATTGACTTACATAGTGGAACAAGTGCTTAAATCGAAATTGTAACTTTGAGTGAAATTACTGTTATAAGTCTTTGGCAAAGTGGATTCAATGCGAACGCACTATATATTATATGTACCAAATCAGTAAAGGACTAGCGAATTATGAGTTTCGAGATTCACAAGTACTACTACACATACGTGGTAATACGTAAACAATGAAGGAATTGAACAGATTCTGAATTTGATTTTTATCATCCAAATTTAGTATTCCTTGTGCGCAAGTTATCCATCGCGATTCCGTTTACCACACACGCAATGATTGGCGATGGCATTCGTCTTTTAAGAGCACGTTTAGGAAGAAAGTTTTGTTGTTATTTTTTTTATATAAGAAGGGTGTGGACTTATGTTGAATAATATAATCCGCTTCGGTCATTGTTTCAATAGAAATATAATTATTGCCTAGCTAAGTACTTTCAAGTTCATCAGATCAGAGCAGAGCATTCTAATTTGGTATAATTAGTTAGTTTTTATGATTCGCGAGTATTATATCGAAATACTATTGTCGTGGTGAATGTATAGTCCGATGAATGTAGAATATTTGTGTTTTGTCGGAGTGAAATCACCATTGTATGCATGAGTCAGCCGGATGTCAAATGAGAGAAGAGTATTGTCTTTTCAAACTCAAGAGTGAATTTGATGCAAAGATTGGTTTCTTGGTTTAGTTCACATTTTCAGCTGGATTTATTGTTTCTGGTTATAGGCTATATATACACACGTTGAGTAATGTGTGAACTGGCTAGTTATATTTATCTGATCTGCTGTAATATGCACGTCAATGAAACTTCCGAAAGAATCTCTTTAAATTTAAGCTGTTGATTTGTTACAAGCAAATATTAGCTCATTGTGGATCATAATGTTTAATTTTTTATATAAGTCTCGCAAGATAGACGTCAATTCTTCCAATGGTATGTTAATAAACCGTGTTAAAGCACAAATAGAGACATTAATATCATCATCGATGTTTTCCTGACATTAGTCTACTAGTTTGAAACATTCTTTGCTGATGAACGTATTTGTTAATCTTAATAGTGAATGTAGTAGATTTCTGTGATATTTTCTGTTTTTGTACTGTGGAGAACGTCAGAGTATCTACTCTGAACACTTGATCGTGGAAGACTAGGTTGCTTAATAAATATATAATAAACAGTCACACTGAGTGATTGATAAGAGTAAATATCAAACCACGCCCATTCGAGTTGCCGAAGATTTTATACTCAATTTTTTTATTTTGCATACCATTTAGAGCCTTTATTATTGCGCATCAATTAAAAAGATGGACGAAGGCGATTGCTCATAAGAATAGAGTTAACATCGCCATCAGCACAAAACTAGTTTTGCCAACAAAACTACAACCAGTCGCCACGCACTGACGCGTTTCGACCTTCCATGATTATCATCAGAGTACGATGGCAAACTGACTAGCGAGGATCAAACCGAATTGCATATATATGGAAAGCAAAATTAGATATGCGGCTCTCACCTCTAGCAGTATTAAGAACCGTGTATCTAATTTTGCTTCCAATGTGTATTCAATGCGGTTTGATC
>JAQBSW010001600.1:0-128162 GCA_029291075.1 Eudiplozoon nipponicum
CCATTCGATTGTACCTTCTTGATTTCGCAGCAATAGGCCTCCAGTTAGCAGTTAAATGGTGGAAAAGAGGTGGGGACATAACAGATGCAGGTTTCAGTAAACAGACGGTGAATGACGATTTATGACCACCAAAAGAGATATTTACACTTTTATGCAATCCAAGGAAGTCATGACCGAGGAGTACGTCAGTACAAAGATCATAAAGTATAGATAGCTTGATATTTTTATAAACACATGATTTGTATTGAATCGACACAAAACAATGGCCTTTGGTATGACTCGATAATGAGCTAGACGCCATGGTTATTGTTTCTTGTGAGGAGTGAATTTTCCAATTATTTTTCAAAACGAAGGCTTCTGAAACATAACTACAGGAACTGCCTGTATCAACGAGAGCACGACAATTTATGTTATTGACTTCTAGATTTATTACACATTTGGTGAGACAATCAGGAGCAGCAGCTAATACAGTTTCAGATATGGTAGGATGAAGCGTCGAAACCACTGGGCGGTGATTCTTAGAGCGGCATACCTTTTGAAAATGTCCTTTGTTTCCACAACTTTTACAGAAAGCGTTTCTGGCCGGACATTTCCATCTTAAATGATAATCGTACCCACAAAAGTCACATTTTTGCTTAACAGCAGCAACAAGATTATCTGTAGATTTATCGGAGGTTGATGAAGGACAGAGTGGCTGAACCGTTGCAGTGTGTGCAGAATTCAAACAGTTTTGATATGATAATGATTGCTTTTCCGCCATTTCGAGACCACGTGCTTGATCAAAAGCCGCTTGAAAATTAAGTGAGTTGTGTTCTAAGAGACGTTGTCTGATTGAATTGGACTGGATTCCATTAATGAAGGCATCGCGCAGAGCATCGTCTCGATTTTCCTCGGCCGTAGTTGGTTTGAAATTGCATTCCCTAGCCAACGATTTCAGAATCTGAACAAATTGATCCAATGTTTGTCCATTTTCTTGTTTAGTAGTCGCGAGTATATGACGAACAAAGACTTCATTTTTCGGTCTGACATAGAGATTCATTAGAGTTTTGATAGCATGATCATATGTATCACAGTCAACGATGTGTTCATATACGTTAGAAGAGACGTAGGAAATAAGAGTGTCTAATTTATCCGGATTCATGGATTCGACTGATTTTAGGAGGCCACAGAATGTACGATACCAATGATTCCATTGTTTTGCTGCATCTGGTGCACTAGGTTCAACATCAAATCTTTCTGGTCTGAGTAGGCGTTCCATGATTGGGTTATATGACGAATAAATTGTTCTGAATCACAGTAACAAGCACAGCAAACAGGCAGAGTGAGTCGAAAAGTCAGAAGAAAGAGTTGCCTAAAATATTAGGCTTTATTCATCATATAATGCAGATATACATGCTAAAAGACAAAGCAAAACATGTTAGTATACGAACGGTGTGAATATAAATGTGTGTACAAATAAACAATCATATCAGTCACCTGTAACGAAATTATACATGACAGATTGAGTACACAAATATCCGGGGGCTAGAAAATTCCAGGTGGTACAATGCCCTATACTACGCCTGAAGTTTGCGTTATTAAAGCATAACTTGTTTGCCTCACAGAATGACAACAGTTTTCCGATATTATCGATGCGTTTATCCACAATCCAAATGAAATTCTACTTTAATTAATTATCGATCCCGGACACTCAAATCATTCATAATACAAACTAATTATGGACTTTAGTTTCGTGCTTACTGTTGTCTTTGAATTATCCTTCGGGTCATATTTTGACAAATTTATTACAAGGTGCGCAACACCTAATACACAATTTCATATTAGTGCTCAGTAACAAGCGTTAGCTATATATGGGCTTCTCAGTTCTTAGCAGATATTTTACCGAAATGGAAAGTGTATTTACTGTCACGTGTGCACTATCCGATAGGAGCGTATGAATGTACAACGAAAACGAAACATTAAAGCATTTTTGAGCAGGCTTTGCCGAGGTTGTTTGAGCGTAAATTGGATTATGTTTCAACAACCGAGATTGTGCTACAATCAAATTAGATATGTTAGCAGCCCTCATTTCGAATTTGGATATTCAATTCACACCTTCATGGTGTAGGAAGCTACTACAGAACTACCTATTCAGCACTTGAACACCGAAGCTCTTTAGTAAAGATTTATATATCCTGGAAGCGGTTTCAAAAATTGATGAAGAACTAATCAGTAAAGATGTTTGCACTAAGGTAAACAAGTTTCCGGGCGAAGTTACGATTTTAGCAAAACAGCGCTTATGCTAGATGTATTTGACTCAATACAACAAATAAATACAGTCCAACAAAGCGGGTATGCTTTAGTGACAGTTCGAAAACAAGAACACATACTTAGGTTAATTTTAAATGTACAAAATTCAACTTTTAAGAATGTTTCAAAATCTCTTTATTATATAGTAAGAAACATTCATATTTTAATAGAAAAACTGATACCCGTCACACAATGATGTTCGACGACTGGTTAAATAAAACGGGATTGGTATTTACTTCAAGCTCGCAAAGTTGATTTACAGAACTGTTACCACCACCTGCGCAATCAATGATTGTTTAATTCATATTTTTAGAATATACAAAACTGAGCACATAATTTATAGACACATTTCACAAATACAATTTTACTGGAAGCGATTGATAACCCAGATTAATGGATCATTTATAAATACAATCCCGGTGCCAGCCTCATTGGAGTGTTTACATATTTTCGAACTGAGTATCCTGAAGTCATAAGAAGCTGAAAAATGATATATCAATATCAAAAATTTTAATACCATCCGCAAACTATACTTCCGAAAATTAATATTATAAACACATCAGACTTGTTCTAGCTGGTCCTTTCCAGTTTTGAATATCTTCATTTAATATTTTGAGAAAAATCTTTTGGACAATACAACATCCAAGACGAACTTGTTTGTAACAGAATTACTTGCCACATTAGTTGGTTTTGTAAAACTGGTACGGATGGATCTACTGAAGAAGGCAGCCCACAACGGCAGCCGAAATATTTTGGATAAAGAAAACAATTGTAATCAGTACTGCGTTAGTCAAAATGCGGATCAGGTAAAATATTTACATGACGTTATTTGTGTAAGTCGGCAATATGGTGAGAAACAAATGCAGAAATTTTAAACGATCCGTTTTTGTTTTCAGTGCTGTCCTTCTTGTTGTGGATTTGACCGCATTTTTCTTGTGCGGGACAATTGATAGCACTCATAGGTCGTTAAAATCTTGAACTTACTTCATCTTCAGAATGTGTAATTTTTGGCCTCAATTGATGGGTTCTCACTTGTCCCTTCTTCTTTAAGCCTTCAATTAGCTGATTGTCTGAAAATGACGTTGGATCAAGATTTTCCATTGTTTTTTGACCTAATTTTCGAACCCGAATTTCCAGGTTCATCTTCAGGGTCGACACAATACGCACAGGAGTAAAACACAGCTTGTGGCAGAAATTAATTAGTTTGTCAAACTATATAGGTTAACTGCAGTACACATTGCAAAATAAACAATAGGCGTTATTCACATAAACGACCATGGATTGCGCGGGTGGTGATAAATATTCTTCAAATAATGTTTGCGAGTTTAAAATAAGCACAATCTCACTGTATTTAACCAGTCTTACAACACAGTAAAACTACCGTAATAACACGTACAGGCGCGATTCGACCTATGATCATCATCGGAGTACGACGGAAAACTGACTATCGAAGACGTACAGCTCTCACATCAATTAGTTGCTATTATAACTTAGTGTCAAATTGAGACTAAATGGCCAAATATTAGAAAAGGATTTCTATAGGAAGGCGAATTAAATTATCCTCACAGAATGCAAAAATGCATTACAAAATCTATGACACTAATAAATTTTAAAGCAGCCTAATTGAAATACAGGCAGAAATAACTAAGAAGACATCAGGAAATATTCAGTGATTATGGATGACCCCAAAAAACAATATAAACGAAAATTAATGCACGGAAAAAGAAATTTTATTTGAAGTTTGAACCGGTAAAATAAGATACACCGAAAGTTGACCGTAAGATTATCTTCATACTAGATAACAAATTCAGTAGAAAAATAAGCATATAAGAAGCGAAATATAAAATCGGAACAAACACTCATTTTAGGCAGTATAGAGTAAAATGTAATCACTTAAAACCACTCAAATTAAGCAATACATTACAACACCAAAATGAGAAAATAGTCCTAACCAAATACACCAGATGTATAAATAAATACCGTGCAAAGACCGTAATATAACGCATTACGGAAAGATTATGTGCTCATTTAACATAAAACGACATGCAAAATAGCCTGTTCCGTCCTTATTGGGAACTCATCATGTACTGGCCAGAATTTGCCGCGGACAGGACTCGAACCTGGGCACGTCTGCTTCGGAATCCGGTGCTCTAACCACTGAGCCATCCTGCCGCACACTACACTACACACAATTTTCAGTTATATACTAACTAATTTAACTTGGTTAGTCTATATTTCCTTTAGGTGGAGCTCATATGGCATCCATTTAGACCCAAAGTTCCAACTAACCATCCCAAATCTGTCATTACTGAACAGACACCACACTACATGAGGAAGTGGTATTGATATGAACATTTATATAATTAAACGAACATTTGTTGTGCGGGTGGTGATAACAATTATTATAATCAAGGTTGCGGTCTTGATATAAACACCTGACCCATTAATTACTATTATATAACAGAGAACTAGAATTCGTATATGGTCTGTAGACGGGTTTCGTTCTTATTAGTCATAATTCGCCAATTTGCTGCGACGCCCAGATTCAAGTCCCGTCTGCGGTACCCACAGCAAAATGATGAGTTCCTACAAAACGTCCATCACTGAATCGTCTTTTCTACACCATACCCTTAGTTTATACCGGAAATATGGGTAATTAATGGGTCAGGTGTTTGTATCACCGTAACCTTGATTATAATAATCGTTATCACCACCCGCGCAACCAATGTTCGTTTAATTATAAAAATGCAAAATAGCCACCTGTTGAGATCGGCCCCACCTAAGAACTCAACAAACTGACCTTCATATAGACTCCGTCGTAAAGTCCATCCCCTCCTCAACGTGGTACGACGGTGTCAACCATGTCTCGATGGCCGATCGTACATGGGCTAACAGGGCTATGGCGGTGTCACCAGGGCGTGGTGGATTTCCGACCGGCAATCGGATCTCCTATAAAATACCACATGAGCCCGAAGACGGCAGCATGACTCGGCGTGTGTTCCCCGCCACAAAAGGGTTCAACAGCCACAGGATTACATGGACTCCTGGACAGTAACCCGTACTTCCGAATGGCGAATGAGCTCTCAACAGCCACCAGCAACCATGCAACTTACTGTTGCCTTGCAGACTGCGCTTGGATGTGCAAAGGCTAGAGGTGCGTCCTCGATCAAAAAGCCGAGTGGTGAGGGACACCACTTGTACCAAATTCCCAAGAAACTCCATGAAATGATATCAATGGAGCCGGCTTATCCTCCAAAAGGAGTCAGCCGCAGTAAAGTAAAGTAAAGTAAGTTCATATAGACTGGGAGGACTATGAGCACATCTGCACTTACAATGGCAGAAAATTTACTAAGTTAAATAGAGAATAGATTGAAATAAATCATAGGAGTAAAATTATTAATGTTAAAATATGGAAAATCCAAACATTCAATGAGGAAAGGAAGCAAGAGAGATCTGATGTAGTAAATAATCAAAGCAAAATATCTAGATTGAAATAAAACGGTAATTTCACCACATTTTCTCTGCCTCTCTATCCCCCTCTTGATGTGTCTGGTGCCTCTCTCACGCGTAGTTAATATTTTCCTCTCAGTGCATTCGTATTTGTAATTGAAATAACTAATAACTAGATTAAATTACCAGAACATTTTACTTTACAATACTTAACTGCACTCAACATCAATTGTTTTATCAGACTTAATTAAATAGTATATCTTTAAATATTATAGTTGCGATAATCATTGTCATTTAATAGTTGAAACTTATTTACAATGACTGAAGGGAGTTCGAAATGGATAGTAGTGCTCACGATCATTGGAGCAACTAACAAACTACAATTTCTGCAGGCATATATATAATCACATATTGTTATGCATGTATATATCTGTAGAAGATCAATCGACTGATGATCAACGCCTTTTGAATCAACACAAATTGCTCCATCAACCTATAGCCGAATCGTCCTCAGTCTTACATGTATACGGTAGGTCCCATCCCTTCTAGAAATTGCATAGTTAACCAAACTCGGCTAGAAAGACTGCCCCAATTCCCACAAAAAAGTGAAATCAAACATGTAACGGCCTTAATAATTCGATTTAGAGGGCTGTAAATAGAAAAAAATTGTTGGCTTACATAACCTCACTTAATAATTATTCAGCTAATAATTTAAAAATCGCACATTAGAAAGCAATAAAAATTTTAGCTTATAAGCCAAATATTCGCAAATAAGAACATTTCCAAATAGTTTCTACGCTGCTCTTTTTGTAAATACTTTAAATATTCATGTTTCAACGAAATTTTATATTATTCGATTGGTAACGACTCGCAAAAAACAACAATATTCTAGTATCCGGCCACAACCGATCATTCGTTGGACCTTTGAATGCTTGCGGAGTGCAAGCTTCATATGTTGAATCTACGCGATTGGCTTTCGCGGGTTGTCGCTTTTCACTATCAGTTTCGCAGAGATCCGATTGATCCCCATTTCCAAGTACGCATCTATTTTATCTTCCTTTAGGATGAGTGCGGATTCGTCCCATTCTTCCGAAAGATTCAACAACGTTCATACTAACCAGTGTAATTTAGGTACGATCTAATTTTCATTTTTCAATGGGCATGTAACTGGACTGACAACAAATTGAAGTTTAAATATCTACACAAACTAAATCAATATCATAATTGATAGCGCCTACAATTTAAGAGTACACACCTCGCGTTGTTATCGAGAGAAAGAACAACACAAATGTGACATGGCAGAAAACATACGAGGAAAAACCAATCTCACATTCTAAATCGAAAAAAGCGAAATCCTGATCAAATCTCAATCCACTGATAGAACAGTCAGATCACAAGCATCATTTAGTAATACAGTGAGAATGACTCCTACTCTCACACGGAAACACACCAATACACATTGTCAAGTCTCCACACAATTGACATTAAAAAAATCTATAACTGCTACAAATAAAACAGAAAAATGAGATTGTTTTTTATACAATAAATCAAACGAAAACCCGGCAATCCATGCTTGAAAGTTTGTAAATGTATTGTTATTTACTCAAGAAATAAATCGCGCTTTATACACAATAAAATATATATATATATATATATATATATATATATATATATATATGTATGTGTGTATGTATGTGTACAGAATAAAAATAATGTTTAAAAATAAGCAAAAATGAATCGTGTAAGCGAGTTAACTCATTTGGCTTTACGTGTTTAGCTGGTAGACTTGGCTAACTACCGAAACTTGTGTATTCAGTTTACTTTCTATTAGATGATCTGCAAAAAAATGCTGGTAAGCACTGTCTGCCTAGGCGAAAGTGATCGATTTTCTAAGCAGCAGCAACAACAGAATCTTGCCGTTCGCTGCTGCCAGGCATGCTCTCACCCCGTGTCTTCCTATTAAGCACTAAGTGTTACAGCTTAGTTAAAAAGAATCCGACGCCACACACGAAACGAGATGAAGATTGTGTTCTATTAGAACCGACAAGGTTCATTCACCTGAGCTAATTAAGGTTCATGCTAAAATTGCCGATAGAAATAACTAGGGCACGCAAGTCGTTAAACCGGAAATCTCTATGGTTACGGATCACTAATTAGAATGCTTTCAGTTGTCCCTTTTGGTTCTATGATCAGTAAGCATATTTATTATGAATGCAAAAATGGCTTGAACACGCAATTAAAGAATAAATTATTCAGATTTAAATTTTAGTTCTGAACTAAATTCTAAAATACAGCACGAAACAAAGAAAATTCTCAGTGCGATTCTACGCCAGTAGATTTTGCAGGTTCATGTGAGCATCTGTACAATTTATTTCAATTAAACTATTTATTAGCTTTAATTTATGAGCATTATTTTGCACAAAACTGTCACCTTAGACATGTAAATAATAGTCTAGTTATTGTGTAATTTGAGATTTCGTCAGCTTGACAATGGAGGCAACGAAATCAATTGGAGTTTTTTATTCAAACGATCGCGCAAATTATCAAAAAGCTGGGCACAATAATACACATGAATGTTAATATAAATTTAGAAATTAAAGTTTTATGATCACTTACTTATCGGTGGTTCCGTATGTAATTTCGGTATTATAAAACATTATAAGTGAAGTATAACCAAGAGGGTAAAAGGTCGCATTAGAATTAAGCGATAATATATAATTGGTATTCGAGCTTACATAGGCTTAACAAAAAAACGGACATTAAAAAAATTATAGTCTCAATAACAATCTGATTCTTAACTGCTACATATCAACAAAAAAGCAACAATATTTATATTTAATAAATATCTTTAAATGAGAAAAGAAAAATAATTCACAGAAGAGTTAATCTAACCTAGATGGAAATACCCGCCTAGACAATGATTACAGAAAATGCACTAGGCCTAGTTGTAATGGTGCCCATTAATTGGTATGACCTAGAAATTGTCCTGTTTTTTTTCTATGAGCTGCAGAATGCATGTAAATTTGTGCTTTATTTTTGACTGCCCAAATTATAAGGGGTATAAACTTAATTAGACTTTCCTTTATGAACTTTGGACAATAGCTATAGTGTGCGTACATTATCTAGCTGATATATCGATTATTAGGTCACAGAATGGCGTAGAGAAAAAAGTAGCGTAGAAACTATTTTGCAATTTTCTTATATGCGAACTTTTGGCTTACATGCCAAAATTTTGAATTCGCTTTAATACACTGTTTATTGAGAAATTTACAGAATAATTGTCCAAAGAAGCTATATAAGCCAATATTTTTTTTTAATTTTCAGTCTCTAAACCCTAAATTAAGGCCATTATTTCGTTCTAGACGGGAGTCAGCCTGAAGTAAAGAAGCTAGACTATAAGGACGAGTCGGCTATATGGTAAGACAATTTGGGATGGTTCGGGCGTTTGACTACTACAAGAATGAATGTTTGAACATCTTCTTCAGAAAAGCATCATAACTTGTCCTCGATCATTTGAACCTTAATATTTCTTATTAGTCATGACAATTTTCAAGCACCACACACACATATACCTTATATATATATATATATATATATATATATATATATATATATATACTCTGCGTAGAAGAATTAAAATGAACATTCTTTGATTGAAAATGACGGCAACATAACAAGTTAGCACATGTAAAACCAGGACGATATGGCATAATCGGCATGTAAAGACTATGTAATCACGTTGAGAAGTCGTGTCTGTCACTTGTTTCAATGTTGAATTTAGTTTACCATCCAAACAATATGAACACAAACTATTCCACGTATTTGTATAGTCCGTAGCAACTGTGCCACGACCATTGCAGTTATTGTATGTAAAATGTTTATTGTGTTTTATTTTATTTTTTTCCACGAGTATATGGTAGTGAAGCATCAGTTGCACCTGACTGTTTTATTTCTGTTCCTGATAATGATGATTTATAATAATCCATCCTATCCCATGCGAAATTTTAAGGTCAGGAGGAAGCGTTCCAGATGAGAATAGTAAATTTTGGGCTACTGATGGATACGTTGGTCGATGGCGTCTCATGTCGACGTTCTGAGCAGATGATGCACATGGATAGCAGACTATGTAAGAGAAGACAAATTCTATATATAAATTATCCATCGCCACTATTAAATGGTAAAATGGAGCTCGTCTAAAGCCATTGCAAAGCTTTGAAAATTTTCATAATGAATCAGTGGTGTAGGATAAGTTTTTCAAATGTTATATATTGAAGACACTCACGAATAAAGAGACACAAGGAATGGTAACATTTTGCGGCAAACTAGTAACAGAGGAACTAGCGAAAATTCTTGACTTTTTTTTATGAAAATCGGCTATTCCGAGAAGAAACTGCACAAAAGTTAATACATCCATCTTTTATATTTTATTTTAAGGTATAATATATTTAGTCAATTAAAATGTACTTACAATTATTACATCAAAAGCTAATTACTTAATGATCACCAAATAAATATTTTACGAAATACCCTGCTCCGACATAAAAATAAATTATATAATGCCAGTTCACTATATTTAATAAATGAGCATTGTCCATCTTCTAATTCTACAACGTAACCTTACACATAATAAATGCAGATTAGAAGAATTATTTTTCATTTGAAACATATTATGATACTTCTATCAATACAAAATTATTTAATTAAGCAAGCAATAGCAATTTAAATTAGGTTTACGAATTTTGGCCACTTAATTGTTTGTAATGCAAAGTTATAGAAACTTATTAAATATATAGTTAGTTTAGAATATGACCACAAGGACAAACCAAAGACAGCATGAAAGGAACGTATAATCTTATGTGTACATTCGCAACGTGCTTACTGGATGCTCATCAGTAGAAGCCGGTATTACACCCTATACCCACTATATATGTTGGTGAGGAATGTGGGAAAACTGGACGGTACAATCTCCTATACGAATGTGTAAACCTGCAATAGTGAAGCAAACTTCCAATAAAGTCTTCATTTCAAATAAACTATATATATATATATAACAACCATACACTGCTGCTATATATGGTAAATAAATTGATGTTTATTGATTTTTTGATAACCAAGGAGCTATTGAGCTAATGCTTATTTATGTGCTTCATTTCAGACTATCAAAAAAAGCATTATAGACTGTTCGATTAGGTTTTGTATTTGAACTTTGAACTACATGCATATTTTGTATGTACTTTTATTTAATTAATTCTTAAATTATTTAGGTCACTCAGATGGTGAGAGTGGCGTATAGAAAGAGAGAGAGAGAGAGCGGGAAGCTTATATATTAGTTTTGGTCCTTCCATGAGGATCAAATTATAGATTTATAGGTCTACAAATAGGCGGATAACATTATTCAAGAATTCGAGTCTACAATTCTCCATTATCAAGAACCAGAATTTCAGAACTGGATGACCCTAAATTGGACAATAATCTTTTGTACCTTATTCCAATCATAGTTATCACGACCAGTTTTCCTGACTAATCTAAAGGCTATAATAACTTTTAGCACATGGCATCGGTTAGAACAAATATTTTTAGAGATCAACAGTATAATTTTAAAAGTATTACATCACTTGTCGTCGTTTACAAGATAGAAATAATGGCCATTATGTTTTCATATGGTAAATTTATTTTCAAACCTGTTAAGCAATACAAATTAATGCCTCACCACTGTCTCAAGATACATTTGTTTAACAATGTATCTTGTTAGTAATAAGGTCACTGTTTGACAATAGTTTACTTCCATTTTAATTATCATCATCATGACCATCCTCATCAATATCAGCACTGTCATCATCCCGGACAGCAATACAAAAGTAGTTTTTAAGTGAAAATTCACTGCTATATAACCACGAGGCAAAAAATTTAAATACAAAGCAAATAAGAAATTTAAAACACTATTCATTTAACAGTTTGTGTTACTGCGTATATAAAACGAAATCGAGGCTTCACATAAAACGGGTGGACGGCTGTATCCCACTAGACCCGGCATGTTTCATGCTATCATTACGGGGCTGACTAGCTAGTTCTCTCTGGTCATCAGGCCAAAAATTCCCATGAATATCGGCCAATTCTAAAGATATTCCTGAATTGTTTAGTTATGAGGACCAATGGTACACATTTTAAGTTATCATTCATTTTTCGAAAAAACGATTTTCTAATTCAAATTCCATAATCTCATTCGTAAAATTTTGCCCAACGCTAATTAGCTCTTACTTAAATTACGAGAAAATATGTTTAATCCGATTTGGTATCAACCCTAGGAATTGGCGATCTAGTAGTCTTTTACACCGAACTCATTAAAATTACTTTAATGGTTATATGGTAATAGAACATTTGTTCATCAATGCTGATATATCGATGTACTGCATGTATACCTTTCTGGTGGTAACCTCACAAGTAAGGCGACAAACTTTATGTTTCAAATTAAACTATCTGTCATGATTTCTTTAATCAGTTGCCTCCTAGTTCGGCGTATTTAAAGTGATATTCCCATCCGAAATAATTCATTTACAGCTGAGCGGCTAACAACAACGCTTGCACTATGCAGCCATTGAACTTCTTTTTAAATTTACTTTTCGATAGCGCATATCGTTTATACGGCCGAACTTCACAGTTTCATTACTCTCCCTATTTGATTGAATAATAAACAAATCCTTGGTCTCATTTTCGAGCGTACTTTCGTAAAATGACTCAACTACAGTACGCAATTTATCTCAATCAGACTTTTACTTCGTTTCCATCGCCACATATAAATATTATTGCAGTACAACGGGAATGACCCATAGACACAGACACAAAAATTATATACATTTACAAATCAGCCCAAACAAGAAATAGAATTACAATGGAAAGTCAGTATAATTGCTACTTACATAATCGAATGGAAACCAAAGATGTATATAAATGAAAGAACGTAAAATGGTCGAGCTGATACCACAATTGACGGTTTCGGGAAAATTGATATCACTCGTAGGTCGGTGAAATCGTGATTCCGTTATATTTTCCGGTGCGCAGTTTGTTTTTAAAATTGATTGATGGGTTCTCACTGGTCCCATCAATCTAAACCGTCCTAACGCTGCTTGTTCAATTTTTTTTACAGATGTTCGAAATCTCATTTCCAGTCTCATCTTCAGGGTCGACACCATATTCACATAGAAAGTAAATCGTGACAAATGTATATTTCTTCTAATTGCCATATATATCGCCAGATTAATGCCTCGGTAAATAGATTAATATTTGTTGCGCGGGCGGTGATAATAACCAATTAAATCAAAGTTTTGATCTTGATATCTCATTATGTACATAAACTTTTCGATAAACTGATATTAATATTAGTATAGAATAGTATACGTTTTTCGTTGTATTATGAGAACCCATTGCGTACTGTCACAATTTGACAACTAATGAGATAAAATTTGAGCGCGTCTTCATAATATTACCAGACCCTTACACGCATAAAGAGTGAATAGTACTATTCTGCTGACTTTGATATATCAATTTTGTTAGATTTCAACTAATTGTTTACTTAATGTAGAAAAGAAAATTCATCAATGGACGCAATATCAATGCGATGGGAGTGAAACATGGTTAATGCTGACAGATTTTCCAAAGCAGACAGTGATGGGTTCGAGCCTTACCTGCTTCCAGAATTCGGACCTTTACATAAATGAGTTCGAAATAAGTACGAAACCGGTCTTCTTGACGAATTTCCTTTTCTACATTAAGTAAAACGTAAGTTAAAATGATTAAAATAATATACCAAAAAGCAACAAGTATACAAAGAAATGTTGAAAGAGTTAAACGGTATTTCATGGGCGGATTAATAATAAATTTATTTGTCGGTTTGATAGAAGTTCTCATTACCTTCAGGATCAAACCTTCGAAGCAAGACTTTACAAACCAGTGTTGCAGTACAAAGACAATCATCAATACCAACTAGTTACGGACATCGTTTTTGTTGATTGGGTAAATACCTAAGGCAGCCTACGCTCCATGTTTGTCAAGCCCCATAGGAAATTTTAGGTTGTTAACTAGATTCTTAAGAGGTAGGCAGCGATGTTGCGTCCTGATACCCGTTTTTGTCATTTCGACGATCTAATAACGCTTGCATCATGTGGTTTAAACTCAATATTTTGCGGTGTGGCAAGCATTCGAATTATCAATGCACGTTTTGCTGTTACAGGTGTAAGCTACGAGGCGCAGCAACGGCGCTTACAAATACTTGTTCGGCGAAAATCATGGTCTAGCGCGGGCAGGGGCCCAGTGGAGGCGTTGTTACTTCTGCTTTATCGGTGTGGTGCTTCATCACAGACTTTATCATTACAAGAAATATTTTATTTGCTGTGTATGTAGAAATAATAAAGATAGCAGGCAAACAGAACATTATTGTTCTATTAGCATTGGCATCTCTTATGGACCATGTTTAGCGATATTTATGCAGGGGTATCAAGTCTGGTGTTATGATTTTTAGAAGTGATCGATAGGTTTGGAGTCCAATATGTCTTTTTTTACAATCATTTAGTTTTGGTTCTAGAGAAGTTAGATATGAGTCTCTGAAGCACACTAGTTAAAGAAGATCTACAAACTGCCTAAAATATCATCTCTAAAAAAATCTGCTTGCATTCATTTAACGAAGCCTTGATGGTGCTTGAAAACACAAGCTAGATGAGATCGAAGCCTATTCTAAAATTTAGAAAAGAAAACAATATGAATAAGATTGTGGAACAGGCGGTAAGCGTTTTATAATCAATTTCATCTTTCGTAAAAATTGGATTGTTTATTTGTTTGTCACTCTGTCACGAGAACAAAGACATTTTATCTTTTCAGTTTATACTTGTATAAAGGATTACCTACTTTAACTCCCCACTCTCCCACCTTATATGTATTGTTCTATTCTAGCATACGTATCAACAAGCTTGTTTAGCTTCTGTTCGTGTCCGTTTTAAGTCTAAATTCCATTGAACACCGAGGTACCTTAAAACCAACACTCAATTTGACCCTCAGCAACTAATTGGCTCACTCATTGTATATCATATATATATATATATATATATATATATATATATATATAAGTTTGAAAAACAATCGCTCAGTTCCAAACTCAATGCCTGAACGTATTAATACTTCTTCTGCTTGCATAAAATCCGGCTTCCACGAAATTTATTTATCCATAAGGTTTAATATCAATAACCTTTTATATTATTAATTGTAATCATTTAAATCTTTACGTCTGGAAACATACGTGTGATATTACGCGATCGACATGTTGCGCAATTACGTGTATTCACCATTTGTAAAACAGGCGTTTAAGTTACAATATTTTCTCTCATTCGAATACTAACCATCTTGTCGATCGTCCTACGTAGGTTAATAGACAACTTGCGTTCGTATATTGGTAAATAATTATTGATCATCGACATTAACAACTGTTTCTCTTCGATTGTTGGTAACGGCAGGTGTTACCTAAATAACACGCGTAGTTTAGCTGCATTAAATGTGAATGTTAATGGCACTTCAACTTTCTTTCGTGTTACTCGAGAAACTGTATCCCCCTTAAATTGGATGTTCAGGTAAACTGTTTTGTTTTCTGGTCTGTAATGTGTCTACTTCTGTTTAATTCCTATTTTAATAATACATTCAAATAATTGTCTAGAATCTTCATTCTTGAAAAGCAGCCACGAACTGTTGATAATTTATATATACATGCACAAGTTGTCGATCAATTTACGTAGGCCGATCGACCAGACGGTAAATTACTCGAATGAGAGAACATTGCAACTTAAACGCCTGTTTTAAATCAAATGGTGGGTGCAAGTCTGGAATTGCACAACACCTTGTTGAAACCTCAAGCGTATGCTCTACAGACGCATAATTTATAATAATTACTGAATGCTATGAAAAAGGGACTTAGTCATATACGAAGCGTTATGGTTAAACAGATTGCAGCCGGATTTATGCAAACAGAATAACCATTTTCAGGAATTGAGCTTAAACTGTAACTGACGCACGCATTTGATTGGTTGTTCCCTAATTTCGCATTCTCTCCATGTTTACATTTTTCTATCTTGTTTTGCCTTTTAATTTATATATATAAAAGGATGCTCACTTATAGAAAATGAGATAGAAACGGTTCTTGTATTTGAAAAAAATTCTTTCAATTTTTCACATAGAAGGGGAATTTTATTAGGACTCGTATTTCAAAAGAATATATATATAAGGTAGCATATGATCAACAATGAATTAGAAGAGCCCAACTTTATGCATTTGACCGATCATGTACAGGGATGAAGAAATTAAAGAATTTCTTTAACATTATCCAGTACGTATGTAACAATATAAATGTGCATTTATATGCGGGTGCTAAGAAAATATTGAAGCCCTAATACTTGGTTATATCCAAATCTAAGAGGATTCGTGTCAACCCCTCTGACTTAGAATCTTTAAAAGTAATACAAAGAAATCAGTTTGAAAGCGATTGCAACCACTGTCTTTCGTTCATGTTGAAATTGTGCTGTGAGTTATAATGAGGCTGATGATAACCCAAGAATTTAGATCGAAACCTTCCAGAAGAATCTGTTAAGCCGTAGTTTCCTCAATTACAAATGGAAACGTTAAACCGGATTCCAAGAGGTAATGGATACTTTTGATTATGTAGACTGATATGAACTAGTGTGTGTCGGAGAACTGTAGATGACAACTATGGTAGAAAACTTATAATGAACAATCTACCCATCCATCTTCCAAAAGTCACTTGAGCATTCTACGATGACCAAGCCATAACAAGGATCAATCGATAAAAGCCAAGACACTACAGATTGGCAGGCAGGTGAAAATATGTTGTTCTAGAAAATTAAATTAAGGTTTAATTTTGTGCCTAATTGCTTTAGATTTTCATTTCAGTTAGATAACTTATGTGAGATTTTTAAGCATGGATTCTTTTTACATGTAATGAAAATATCGATTAAATATCGAGAGAGAAATAAATTTGAATTAATTGATTTTAAATTGATAGAAAAACTCACTGATAATGCATGAAATAAAGACATTAAAAAAGTAGGCATATACATGAAAAGAAGATATTGGACATGGGAGTTTATAGACCTTCTATTGAAGTTAAACGGATGTTAAATTTATTAAAAATGGTTCTGAAGGATAACCAGAGAAATATACTACACCTCGAAATAAATACTGCGATTCTTATTGAATACATGCCACAGAGAAAAATTATTAAGGAAACTGGAAATTGCTCAGTTACTCTCAGATGAATTTAAAACTAAATTTGAAATAGATGTGGCCACACTTGCATTAAGGCACAAGAAAGAAAAATTCAAACCAAAACATGAATTGAGACATCTACGGGCGAAGTAAATGTTGTCCTAAGGCGGATAAATGTGAAGCAAAGGTTTTAAGGATAAAATCTATGATCAACTAGATAATCCGATGCTAATAAGATAAATATCCGAGCAACAGGTTAAAAGAGAGGTTAAGACTAAATAATAAAATGATTACATTCGATGAATGATAATCATCATATTGTAACTCAACAGTAAAAAGAGATACAGTCTCCGGTTTAGTGAAGATACACAAAAAAATTAATCCGCTTAAGTTAATTTTCAATTTACAGAATTAAACTATTTATAGAGTGTCAAATTTGCTTTGTCGTAGAGCAATAAAATTCACACATTTTTAGATTACACACTAAAAACATTATTTTATAGATATTATTAACAATACAATGTAGTAGAAAGTGATAGGGTGACAAGCCTAGATGTTGTACCTATGTATATCAACGTCCCAATACAAACTTCACTGCACTGTGGTAGATGTATTCTAACGTAATTCCTGAAAGTAATATGAGGAATTAAAATGACGTTAATAAATATTATAAAAATGTTACATATATGTACATCCTCTACCTACTTTATATTCAGAAAGGAATTTTATATAAAAATCCATATGCACCAACTATTGTCAGTCCCGGCCCGAAACATTTTCAGGCTTTAAACTCAATATTTTGCGGTGTGTAAGCATTCAGGTTATCAATGCCGCGTTTTGCGTACGCGGGTAATAGCTGCACGGGCAGTTACACAAAGATCCGATTTGTCACTATTTCCAATTTTGTTTTGTCTTTGATCGGGTTGACTCATTTTTACTTCAATTGGAAATGCGGTTCTATCACATCTTTGTAAACAAAGATGTGATAGAACCGCATTTCCAATTGAAGTAAAAATGAGTCAACCCGATCAAAGACAAAACAAAATTGGAATTAGTGACAAATCGGATCTTTGTGTAACTGCCCGTGTACAGCGATTTTCAGGCATTATCTGAGAAAAAACACCCTGCTAGGTAAGCCTGTTTGTGAGATTTCCGGATGAAATTTTCTCAGTTTGAAACCATGAAGATAGAGAAATAAATAAATTTGTTAATTAAGCTATCCAGATAGGTGAATTTCAATTTACGATAGAAACAGAAATAGAGAGTGAGTTATCACTTCTTGATGCAAAATTGAAACGGAATGGTTGGTCATTGGAAAAGGACTTGTGGTTATTTTTATAGATTTCTTCTCTAACCATCCATATAGAATGAAAATAGACATAAAAATCATGATAGTCAGAAGTCCTACAATAAAGGATTTGAAATATCCAGAAGATGAACTGAAAATATTGAAACAAATATTTATGACAAAATGGCATCCGAGAAAATGTATAATAAAGACAATGAAATATATTCTAAGAATATTTGATTGTAACACGGATCAGGTAAACACGAAACGCAGCTAGAAATGCTAATGATTGTAGTATTGCTGGATTACAAATTGAGTATAAAAGTAAGAACTCTAGCGGCTGGATAAAACAATTCTAGCAAGAATAAACTAAACACATACGTTAGGCAATGTTACTGAATCAGAATTAAAAAAATAGACCCCCAGAATACATTAAGGGTATATGAAATAACTTGTAAGGATTATAATATGTATATAGGAGGAGTCCATGCACAAAATAAAGGCATAAAGACAGTACAGAACGCCATGAAAATAAGTGCACATTTAGAGATCATTCTACTCAGACACACAGGATACGGAATATCAGATAGACTGGGAAGGCTGTAAACCTATTTCAAAATGCAATCGGAGTAGATTTACCACTTTAAATTGATAATCAATCAAAATTAAATACAAAAGCCAAGTCATGGATGCAACATTTGTAAAAAAATCTTTAGGCTAATATTTAATGAAGCGTTATGGATTGGCAGAAAGTGTAGGTTAAATGAAAAGGAGGTAATATTCAAACATTGTAATAGACCACGGAAATGTATATAATAGTTTCAATAAGAGTAGGAATAGAAAATTTTAATGTAATTCCGTCAGAGTTTTCGCAGAAAATTCATCGTACATTCGTGTCTTTCTGTCTAGAATAAAATTATTACGTTGACTTTTCTTAGTAATTTACTATCCATTTATCAGTGAAAGCATTTACAGAAAGGTGTCTCTTATGAAGGATTTGAATAAGCTATTTATTTTTAAAAGTTAATGTTTGTATATGATCGTCTCTGTCATATCTCTCTCCCTCAATGATTGTTTAATTGTATCATACTGAAAGTATGACTTTGATAAAACTTGCTGGTAGCCGAATTTCAGACAAATATACATCATCTAGTCTATGGAATAAAAAAATTGTGATTTTCCAATATGATTAATATAAATATCAATACAGTACTTTTTTACAATATCCTCATTCTTTTAAAACAATTATCAATACGCTGCAAAACTGATAGCTAATATATGGCTATTATAGCAGACCAAAAGAAACTATGTATCGAAACTACGGAAAATCTAGAACGGATTATTAATACTGCATGGTCTAAAAAGCAGGCACGGAACGCCCATTCAACCAATATATATCATCATTAACTTAATCCGCCTAATTTTTCTATATTAACATGATAGAAACGTTGCTTTTTACTTTCCGCTGATTTCCCATTATTAAGGATAACAGGGGAGCATCTAAATGCTAGTGATACATACTTTTTGCATATATACGACTATCTTTTAAAATTATCTTATTAACAAATAACAATATGATTGAAGATGACGTACAAAACTTCAAACTATGAGAAAATCAATGTTATATCTGCTGTTCTATCTTTGAAACGCAATTCCATCTCATACTTATGAAAATAATTTTAGCTTAATTGTATGTCGTTTAGAAAATTTTTGCTATATTTCTCTGCATTTCAAGTTTGCCTTCGACAGCAACGGGTCAGCTTATTCGACTTCTAATGACTATTTAAGATGGAGTTCACCGACATCGTCAGAATGTGATATCTTCCGTATTATTCACAAACTGAAGCAACCTCCACAAAGAAGTATCAAAGTATAAATCGTTATGACGAATCAGAATATAGTTATCATATTCTAGTCAGCAGATAAGTCTGTATCTACCTAGTCAAACTTCTTTATGGCGATAAAAAAATGATATTTTGACTCAGCATTAGACAATTTAGAAACCACTGTGTTAATTAAGCATATAGCCAACAGCTTTCTAGCCAACGTAGAAATCACTGTTTTCTTTTTACAGCTCAAGCATTTACAGAATTATCAGAGGCGTTCTTTTGATCACATAAAATATCCAATCCCAAACCACCCATTCAAACAGAGCACAAACAAGTTTTCAACATATGATTCAATGTTGAATCTGTGTGTAGCATGCTGTTAGAGCGGATTATATACAATAAAATAAAGCATTTCTTTCTCCTAATGAGAACATAATGTTAAACAGACCGACAGTAATATAAATGTCGCATACACGCGTAACTGACCAATATTCGCACTTAAATATTATAACTTATAAACAATGACCTTTACTGACAACGACATGGTTTGTATTTCAAAATGAATTTGCCATTTTTGTCAAAATTACATATTTTCTTCATTTACAAGAATAACTTTCCAAATACAACAAATGGGTTTAAATAGACCCCACAGATATTTTGAAATCAAAAATTGAAAAGTTCTAACAAAAGAATTATGCAATAAACTAAACCACGAAATTAATAATAATAAATTAAGTGCAACAAACAATATATTCTATTTAACTTATATACATATCCACTTACATTCAGGCAACTCTTCAGGTGCATAACATTTTTTATCGTCTAATGGTGTATGCACAGGAGAAGAAAGGGTTTGGCACAGTTTTCTATTATAATCATCAGTGAAGAATATTCGTTTATTAATTCCATTTAAGTCAAGCCCTGTAGGCGTGTTAAGAACTTCATTTGGATCATTTGGGAAAAATCTGTTAGTTTCGGTAGCAGTTTTTGGTGTTTCACCTGTGTGAAAAGATTCAAATGAAAATTGTATATCCTCCAGTTGATTGGCAGGGGCTCCATTTGACATTATTATGTCATTCAAAACAGCATTTTCAAACTTTGTAAATAGCCGAAGGGAATTTTAATGAACACAAATACTGAAGTTCGTTATTAAAAATTAGCAACAAGATTTATAGAAAAATAATGTATCACTTCTTTCAAAAGAGGCAGAAAATATTTAAGGATAAGTATCATATTTATATACAGAAGTGTACGGCTCCACATAGAGTGTTTAGAAACGTTACATAAAGAGACAAGGTAAAGAAGTTAACTATGTAGGCCGTGAGGAGGATCGTTAAAATTACCAGTATAATATCTATTTGTATCTAGTCAAATTATATTACCGACATCTCATAAATTAATTTAAAACATGATATGGCATTTAATTGACTAACACTGGACAAATGAGAGCGCGCAATTTATAAACCAATTATGTATGACCTGCATTCATGTATATGTGCAATGAATTACTCATTTAACGCCTTCTGGTCCTGCTCACTACCTGTTGTTGTTGTCCCCATTCTGCTGCTCTATCTATGCCTGCTTTCTCACTTGCGGTTTTACCCACGATGTGTCGCTAACTGAGCTAGCCATCAGGCACACCATTCTTGATGCTGCGCATCCAGACATACATCATTGATGCATATATTAATCTGATTACTACGTATCCCAGCTTTCTTGGTGTTTCCGTAGGTCATCAATAGGACTTGTCAATGCCTTAGAAAATCAACTGACACAACCTGCTCCGTTTAATCTACTAGGTTACGTGCGTCTACAACAACAGCATACACCGCAAGAAGCTCATTACCAAAAGTATCATATTATTTGTTTCGGTCAGGAGGCTTTCGGATGTAAAACCAAATTGCCTTTACTACACTGTTGTCTCTTTGCTGTAGCACTGCTCCAGTTGCATCACCTGAGGCGTCTGCGACTAGTTCAAGTGTCTTATCCCAATTTACAGATTCTAAGAATGTTCTAAGAATGTAACGACACAAATCAATCGCCGACATATTGCGTAAATTAAATTCAAATTTATTTACGTTGCACCAATGAGAAAAAAGCGAAATTGCCGTTTAACCACGTTTAACCAATAGTGTGCAAGTAGACATATTGCATGCTATTTAAGCACGGTAATTTACCATGCAAGTCAGTTGTGTCGTATCTGCGTTCTGCCTCGTGTTACACATGTGCGTGCTGTCGGCTGTCAATACCTACGCTGGTGATTTGATAGTTTCACCAACAACTAACTACATCCGTGACTCATCTTGTTGCGGTATACCGGAGAGACGAGCCAATTAAGTGCAGAACCTGCAGGACGCCATCCACAGCGTGATTACAGCTCAACCACGGGAGCGACAACTCAACCAGAGTCCACCCAAGGAACAGAACATCAACTTACATAGATATAACTTACGAGAACGCCGCCAAGGCCCTGTTAAGGGCCCCCATATCAGTAACTAATCTCTATTCAGAGCACCTTAACCGAGTTTGTAACGTCGTACGGCATTTACTTGAAGCCGGGGCGTTTACACATATTTATATACAGAAGTGTACGGCTCCACATTGAGTGTTTAGAAACGTTACATAAAGAGACAAGGTAAAGAAGTTAACTATATAGGCCGTGAGGAGGATCGTTAAAATTACCAGTATAATATCTATTTGTATCTAGTCAAATTATATTACCGACATCTCATAAATTAATTTAAAACATGATATGGCATTTAATTGACTGACACTGGACAAATGAGAGCGCGCAATTTATAAACCAATCATGTATGACTGCATTCATGTATACGTGCAATGAATTACTCATTTAACGCCTTCTGGTCCTGCTCACTACCTGTTGTTGTTGTCCCCATTCTGCTGCTCTATCTATGCCTGTTTCCTCAATTGCGGTTTTTCCCACGATGTGTCGCTAACTGAGCTAGCCATCAGGCACACCATTCTTGATGCTGCGCATCCAGACATACATCATTGATGCATATATTAATCTGATTACTACGTATCCCAGCTTTCTTGGTGTTTCCGTAGGTCATCAATAGGACTTGTCAATGCCTTAGAAAAGCAACTGACACATCCTGCTCCGTTTAATATACTAGGTTACGTGCGTCTACAACAACAGCATACACCGCAAGAAGCTCATTACCAAAAGTATCATATTATCTCTTTCGGTCAGGAGGCTTTCGGATGTAAAACCAAATTGACTTTACTACACTGTTGTCTCTTTGCTGTAGCACTGCTCCAGTTGCATCACCTGAGGCGTCTGCGACTAGTTCAAGTGTCTTATCCCAATTTACAGGTTCTAAGAATGTTATTTCACCATGCGTTTCCAAAGCATTATGGAGTTAAACTTTGTCTTCCTAGTTAATGACTTCAAAATCGTAAAAGCTGATCATGCCAATGAAACTAAGCATTTGGTGCAATGCCCGGGGCTCCGTTTTGCCTGTGGTGGTAAGTATATCCTCATATAGTATTTAATCAAATTTTATTTTTGGACATTTGAAGTAAGCACTGGTTTCTTAAACAATGCTATATTTTTTATAAAAAACTAGTGTAATTTTTTTGATTTTTTCTTTTTACGTTGTCGAAATTTATGGTTTGTCGTTGTAGACTTTAACATTTATTATTTTTAGAGAATTTGGTGTCGCAAAGTACGCTCTTACATTATTTTGCTACAGTCAAATTTATTTTCCTTAATTTCAGTCCTCTATTGCTCAATCTTGAAAATAAATTATTGAATTGGTCACAAATTATTATTCATATTGATATATCGGATAGGATCCTAAATTAATTACATGTAAATTGATTGGGATCTCTGTTTTTAAGGTCTTAGCTTTCGTAATTGTATACCGTGGCAATTGGTGAGACTGTGAGTACTAATACTAATACTAATACATTTATTTGGCATCAAAGGCCAACTGGCCCGACCATTGAAATAACAAATCAGGGGTAGGATATGTGGAGGCGAATGGAATTGTGACTAGCAAAGTATTTAATAGCAGGGGGTTGATGAAGGGAAAAGTTATCATTAACATCAAGATAGTTCAATCTGGTGAACAAAATAAAAACGAAGTTCCATTTGACTAGAAAAGATCAATTGGAGATAGTCCATGAAGTGTCAGAGCATCCAGGCGGAGTAGTTTGGGTCCGAACAGATGAGTTCAAGTGTGAGATCGAAAATGATGGCAGACCGGAGGCAGACGTCGACCGATGGAGTCCATTGTCGTGGAGATTGAGTTGATGGAGCATAGCATAGACCTGGATGGAATCTGCTGGATTGAAGCGAGTGAGTCTTGCAGGTGTCGCAGGAATCCGTAGAACGATGTTGTGATTGAAGGAAGACGAGGTGGAGTCGATGTCCGAAGCAAACCGTTGTTGGATCGGTAGGGCTGTTGAGTTTCCGGTCTTCCGCTGAAGCAAGAAAGAAAAGAATTGGATGAGCAAAACGTAGTAAAGTATCCACAACGTGGATATGATGGGGTCAGGAATGGGCTGAGAAGTGGTATCAGTGAGTCGAGAAGGAAAGATTAAAACCAGAAGGGTAAAGTGGAAAATTAGATGACTGTCTGAGTGATTTCGCCCTCCGAAGTCAGTAAAGGGAATAGCCTGGGGTGAAGGAAATTTTATGGATTGAGAAGAAACTAGTTTTGTTTCCAATCGGTCGTATCACAAAGAAATTTGTTGAAGAAGTAATGATGGGCTGCCTTTTTAAATTTGTGCTGGGGTAGGAGCTTTATGTCAGTAGGAAGAACGTTGAAGACACTAGTGGCTTTGGTGAAAAGATAGATTTTTTTAAAATATGGTGGGGGTATGGTTAGCTTAGATAGAAGAGTTGCTAGAACGTGTGGCGTAGTGGTGACTTGGGTGATCAAGGTTGGAGAGTGGTAAGCAAGTTGTGATCTTATGGATAAAAGAAATGACTCGAAGGTGACGGGTAAACGAAAGCAGTAGAAGATTTGCCAGGAGTAGGCGTTCCCGATGATTTTGGCATTGCTTTAGAAATCTGGAGTATACCTGTTTAATAGTATACGAGGAGGCGAGAGTGAGAGGACAGTAGAATTCGCTGGCGTAAGAGATGAGGGACAGAGCGTAGACCTTGAATAACGTGAGTTGGAGAACGGGTTTGTTAGTCTTAAAACAGATCAGGCGGGCCCATTTGAAGAGTTTGGAGGTAGTGTGCGTAAGGTGTAGGGAGAAGTCTAGGGATTTTGAAAAATGAATGCCAAGATGTTTGGCCGAATCTATTATTTCTATGTCGAGAGGATAATTGGCAACCGAAATGGAGCAGAATGAATCAGAGGAGAGTTTCATTAGACGAGTCTTGGTGGGATTTAGTTTGAGGCCGATTCTGCTGAGCTGCGAGTGGAGCGAGGATAGGAGCTCCGGTATAATGGGTAAGGAGGAGTTTGATGCTGTGGGGTTACTGAATACGATAACCATGTCATCCGCATATTTGAACAGTTTGAAAATGTTGTCTTCAACCTGTATATGCGCGAGCGTAAGGTTGAAGAGAATAGGACCAAATACAGAGCCCTGAGGAACACCGGATCGGATATGGGCTGGCCTCGCGTGACTACTGCCGACTTTTACTGTCGCACATCGGTTTCGGAGATAGTAAATGATAAGATTGAGAACGTGACTGCAAATACCGTTTCTCATTATAGCGGATTCGATTGCTGAAAATGACAGCGAGTCAAAAGCCTTGGATATATCCAGGAAGAGGAGAGTGCACTCAAGACCTTTAGAGAAGGAGGAGTAGCAATGATCGAGAACACTAACTAAGTTGGTGGAAGAGGAGCTGCCATACAAAAACCATGTTGATCATCGAGGAGAAAGAAGTTTACATGAGACTTAATGAACGGGTAGATTATGTTGTATAAGACCCTGTCGAAGATTTTGGTGAAAGAAGGGACAATAGTAATGGGACGGAGATCTTTAAATGAGGAGATCGACGAAGTGCCATTTTAGGGATAGGAGAGATCGTCGAATTAAGCCAGTCCGGGGGAAGATAGGTGGTTTTGAGACAATGATTAATAACATCGGCAATCAGAGAGAAGACGTTCCAGCCTAGAAGAGCAATCATGCTGACCGAGACACCATATTGATCAAACTGGTGTTTAGATTTAATTTCTTTAATTGCTTGGGCGACGGAAGCCGGTGAGACGTAGAACCAGCGTAGGTTCTCGGTGTCTCCGTTGTCTAACATCTCTACAGGCGGAGTGGGAGTGGAAAAGGAGTCGAGGAGGTAAGTCAGATAATCGTTGGCGAAGCAGGAGTCGTCTGACTGAGAGAAGTTAATATAAAATGTTGTGGGCTTTAGCAGCAATTGGTGTTTGATGATCGCAAATTTTGCCCGGGGGTTAGGAGCTAAGCGGATGCGTCTTTCGATGTGGAGCGCTTGTTTGTTGATGACCTGTTTAATGTGCCCATCGATACGTCTCAGTGGGAGGACACCGGCAAGTGACGATGTGCGTAGTCGAGAGTTGCGTGCGAGGTTGTCGCGTGCCTTAAATAGAGTGTTCAACTTATTCGTCGCGTGTATGTGGCGGAGTTAAAGTGGGAGGATAGGATGTTATGGACTTCGGAAAAGCATGAGGAGAGATTATTTGGGAGAAAGAGGTCCCTCCAGTTAACGGCGTCACAGAGTCGGCGGAACTCTTCCCAGTTGGTGAATCGCCTGAATGATTGGGTGTCTTCTCTAGGGGTAAAGGATAAGAGAGGTATGCGGAAGGATACCGGACAGTGATCAAGATTAGGGAAGATCTCCCGAGAGTGAACATCTGTCACCTCGTTGTTGGAGAGTACACACTCCAGTTGGTTGTTCCCTCGGGTAGGAAAGTGCACGATTTGGTGTAACAGGTTGTCCGCGAAGAGTCGAAGCAATGGATGACTTTCAGAAGGTAGATTATGCGAGTTAACCATGGGGAGGTTGAGGTCACTCACAACGACGTACCGATCGAATTGCTGAGAAAAAAGTGGATAGATGTTGGGCCCCGCGAATGTTGTCGATGATTGAGAGGTTAGGGGGTCTGTAGACAACACAGGCAGATATGCTTTGGTTATGGATTTGTAGCTGAAACGAGAAAAAATTCCAATCCTAGAGAGTTTGATGTCGGCAAACGTTTGGGCAGGAGAAAGGATCGGACATAGGCAGCTGGCACGCCCCCACGATTGACAGTTCTGTCGATACGAAGGAAAGTGTAACCATGAATGAGGTAAAGGTCATCACCATGGATGGATGGGGATAGCCAAGTATCAAAAAGAAAGCATATGCCTAGCTCGTTAGGGGATAGAAATGCTCGCAGTTGATTGATTTTTGGCGTAAGTGATCTGCAATTGATGAGAATTGTTGAGAGTGCTCTATGGTAGGGATGGTTAGATCGGGGTGGGGAAGCGTGTGGAGGCTTTCCGCTGGCGGGCGGGACGAGATCGAGGGCTGATGAGGGTGACTGACCGCTCGTTAACGAGGATGGAGTGGTCAGCGTCGATCTGGATCTCTTTTGCCCGCGTTTGTCGGGTGGGTGAGGTAATTGGAGGTTTGAAAGCAAAAAGGGAGGCGAGATATCTGGGCTCGAGAGGGCGCTCTGAAGCTGCGTTGATGGGGTGAGCAGGGACAGAGGCTGATCAGGCGCTGAGACGCAACAGTTATGGGGGGGGTCGATGATGGTTTCGGTAGAGGGAGTTGAGGTTGAAGGGGCTGGATCGAAATCCCGTTTGGCCTTACGTTTATTCGGTTTCTGGGTCATAGCATCCGTCACAAAAGTAACTTGTCATGGGGATGTGGATCTGGCAGACGAACTTGGGGGAAAAGTTGCGTTATTTGGAGGCTTTGCGCGGCGTGGTCGGCCGCGACGACGTGGTGAAGCTTGAGACTGTGTGTGGGGACTGGTTGCGGAGTATGGGCTAAATGTGAAAGGAAGGCCTTCAAATCGGGAAGATATCATCAGGGGTGGACTGGAGGAAAAGGCGTCTCCAAGGATTCCACCTTAAACTGAGCGGCTTTTCTTTGGATTGCTCCAGCCCGGAAAGGCGTGATTAGCTGGAGGAGGGGGAGTGGTGTCCGGCTGATGGGTTTGGGCTTTCTCTGAAGTCCTCTGTAGTAGCGTGCAGTCTCGCTTTAATTTGACTTTCCCGGATGATAAAATGGGGCAGTGCAGTTTGAGATGAGGAAGCTCACTGTCAGACAGCCTTTAGTGCGAGGAGAGAATAAAGGCATGACCCTTTCCCGAAGAGATCTCTTTAAGGTGGCTAAAGTTATCCCCTATTTGACTGATGAGATCTGAGGCCAGATCGTCCTTTGAGAGGGGGAGCGCGGAGACCATAAAAAGAGGTTTATCTTGTTGTGATTTTGTAGGGCAACCTCCCTAGCTACATCATAAAAAAACGCATCAGCTTGACGTAATAAATATGGCTGAACGGTGGAGATTGAAAGGTTGCCTGTCAGTGCTCCAAGTAGTTCTGTGATATCCGCCATTTGCTGTTGGAGGTCAGTAATATTGGAGATAAGTTATTGATTGAGGAACGGGGAGATGGGGGCTGGCGATGAAATCTGGTTCATGGTGGAGTGCGACAGAAGAGCAGATATAACGTAGATTACGATAGAAGAGAGGAAAAGTATGGGTATTGATGAGAGAAAAATAATGGGTATTCAAATGTCAATAATAAAAAGAGGAAAAGTATGGGTATTGATGAGAGAAAAATAATGGGTATTCAAATGTCAATAATAAACGGGAAAATCGGGTGAGCTAGGAATAGATCCTTGATAACTGAAGACAAATTCAAAAAAATGTGTAAGTAAAATCCAGATGGGTCCTAGAGATGAAATTAAACAAGAAACGGGAAAATCGGGTGGGCTAGGAAAAAATCCTCGATAACTGAAGGCAAATTTCAAAGAAAATGTGTAAGTTAATTTCTGGTGGATCCTAGAGATGAAATCAGACAAGAAATCCCGAGAATCTGAAAATAAAAACAAAATGAAACCCGATATCCTTTAAAATTAGAGAAAATTTTGGAAACCACAAGCACGCTCTCTCAGGTCATTGCGTTCCACCCGACAGATAAATATAAATTTATAAAATTCACAATCTCTTGCATTAAATAATTTGTAATAAATCTTATTATGATATAATGGATAACAGCATTAAGTGTGAGGATGCACAGCAGATTACCGAAGGATTTAGGAAAGTTCGTATATGCAAAGGTGCTGAATGGAACGAAATGTTTAATTTTCTAAATTGGGTGATCACACTGGCTTTCCTGCGGTAGTAACAAATAGGACCTATATTCCATAATAGCTTGAATTTTATTTCCAAAGGTTTTATACCCTCTTTTGAAAATGCATGTCCAAGATATTTGACCAAAGATCAACCACTTTTGCTCTTATTGGGTTTCTTGTGCTTGCGGTGTTCCTCACGCGATAGACTAAAAATAATGATATAGTCTATATGCATCCTTGAAAATGGACAATTTTAGTGTGCTTCTTCATGACTGGCATTTTTTGAACAAAATGTCATTCAGTATGATTCATGAGACCCCTCTCTCTTGGAAATATAAATTAGGTGCGTGATGCAGAAATTTCCTGAATCAGTATCTAATAATACGCCTTCTTGAGATATTAAGTTTAATAAGCGTCATATCTCATAACATCTCGTAGCAGAGTGCTCTGGTTATGAAGAGGATAGGGATCACCCTTAATCTCTGAGTTTAATAGACGGTAGTTCGTACAAACTGTCCATTGTCCTGGTTCGGGTTTGAGAACCACCACTATTGAAGATGCAAGTCGTGAATTAATTCTCGTACAAATTCCGTTTTTGCGCAATTGTTGAAATTCAAAAACAGCGATCTGTGGCTTTTGTTATGCAGCAGATTGGACCTTTCGTGATGAAGGCAACGGGGCCACCAACTCCTGTTATCCAATCCATTTAGCTTAAGCATTAAAAGTTTGAAACATTACAAAGTGGTTCTTGATGATATCAGCAAATTTATCTGCGATTGTGGTACGGGGTAAACGGGCTAATCTAATCACTGAGGTTTCAGACTCAGTATTTGTTAACGCTCATGTGCCTTCTCCAATGGTCCAGGTTTTGGAATCTAACGTTAGATTGAAAAAGGATACAAAATCAATCCCAATTATATTGTACTTCACCTTGGCTACCATTAAATTACACTTAAAGGAAGATTTCTCTCCTCACGTTATCGGCAGTACTTGCATTCCATTAAAAACTATTGGACTATCATTGGCTGCCCATAGTTCATAATCGAAAGTTGGGCAATCTGATTCCAACACACCTGACCTAACTATGCATACCTCAACACCCATGTCAATGATAAATTCCAGACAACTCAATTCATCTTGATTGATGAATTTATTGCTGGAAAGCCCAGCAACGTTCTCAATATTTTTACTTAGGAATAATCTAACCCACTTTTTGTCTGCCTGTACGCTCTCTTCTTTCGACGAAACTTTCATTCTTACCATAAGTATGTCATTTAAAAGCACATCAAGGAGCCTTCGCAATGAAAGCCACCTACGGCTAATACTAGCCAGGTTACCCTGCTTTCCCCGGTAAGGTAATTTTCAACGGCCTTGGAGCTGCTGTTTTATGTGGGTCCACCTAAACATGGGTAGAGGCAGCCTTCCCCTTGGCACTTGGCATTCCGCCCTTATTCAGAATGTGCCTTGCATGATCTGCATGACCCTTCAAACCTGTAGCGCGAGCGACTGATTCGAAGCATGAATTTTCTATTCTTAACGCTATCTTCAATAAGTGGTTTGATATTCGTGACTTATCATTGTAAATCACAAATCTTCTCCTGCATGTTTAGAAGAACTTCTGTCTTTGCTCTAATTTGCTGCACCATTAATCTGTTGTCACTGAATGTACCTGTAGATATTGCGGTCTGTACACGCAGTCTAACCCTCAAACTTTACTTGGCAAATAAACGTACATGATCTGAGAGCCCTCTAATATAGCCCTAAGCCTGGTTGGAGCTCAGCTGTTGAAGAAGAGTTCATTAGATCTTGATAAATATTTAAAGCGGCAGCTTCCACACACTGATGTTCATAAAATTCTCAAGGAAGTTGATGTCTTATCTTCTCTAGGCGCAAAAGTTTGCACATTTGTACTGACCTTCATGGTTGAAAACTCCTTTGAATTTAGGCCATTAATAATTAAAAGGCATTGTGAGATACTTTTTTCATTGTTTTGCCTCTAAAACCGACAATGATCATCCTAAAATTTCTTGGTAAATCTATTCATGCCGCAACAAATCGATCCATTAAGTCCACAATGTGATAAACTTTTAAAAGCATTTGGGTATCTCCGATTCAATCTGAATTTTTTCAGACCTGTACGGTGGCAGATTGATGAAATTTGGACTAGTGCGTCTTCATATTTGGTAGAAGACCCTTGCAATTTTAACTAATGAGAATCCTAAATACTTCAGGTCTACATCTTTTTTGGTCTATCTGTTTAATTCTTGTTTATGCTGATCGATAAATGAAATTGAGTTTTATAGATTAGTCTTTCCTTTCAAGTGTATCAGACTCATACCTACGACCCCTTGGGTCATGCTATTAGTGTACTAAAATTTAAGTTTATCCACCATTTTAAAGAATATTATATACTTAATTAAATAGAAGGCTATAGAATTGTGTACTTTATACGCAACACTGCACATCAAACGTGTAATCTAGGAAAAGATTAGACCCGAAAAACATACTAATTAATTTACCTGTTCCAAACCGTTCCCAGTATGCTGAAATAAGGAAATTACCTCGTGGTGGCAATAGAATATTTCGAGAATAAAAACTATAAAATTTCTAGAAGATAGATAATGGCTGTTACATATCAACAGCAAAGCTCAGACAAGTCAGTCAGAAAATTCAGAAAACTAAAATCGATGACACTTCATTAGTACAAATCTTCGAAAGTATTTAATCTAAGAATAACATCTTTGACAGTACAAGTCTATGAAATTTATTTACAGCGGCAATTTTGATACAAAAATCTGTTAGTTCCAATTATTAAAGCTGCTATTAGGTACAGTTCAAAAGTCTAGTTGACGAATTTAATTATCTGTGGCATTTTAGAAAGAAATTCCGTCAGTTCAGTCTTTGGAAGCAATTTTTGTTAGCATTTTGTTATTAGCGTTAAAAAGTTACAGAGAACATACATTTTATATTAAAATACTTATATTAGGCCCCTTTAAGCGTTTTTATTTTGCTTATTTTAATGTTCTTGAGGGAACTTCGAAATATTAACTGACTCCAACCTAAGTTAGTTCCGTGTCAATCCAGAAGTTTCTCATTTGATGATGTTATTTTTCCTCTTATGTAAGATCTCTTTCCAATTTGACTAAACTCTTTGTTATTATATACAATACACACAGCACTAGCTAATAAAACCACAGTTTAAACTTTCCGTTCGAATCAGACATACCGGTAGAAAGGACAATTTAGATAATCTGGAGATTTTAGTCGACATTCTACAAGATATGAGTGCTGTATTCACCAAAATTAATTTTGTGCTTGTCGAAATTGCGTGAATCAATCGGAGAATTTACCAACCGTGTTCCAGTTTAATTTTATTAGTGACAAGAAGCCACAATAAAAGAAATAATATGTATTCTACACACACAAACGAGAGAAACTGCTTTCAAATCCCTTATTGCTGCAATTTATGTTAATTCCTTTCAAATGAAAAGAATTTAGCTCTAAAGAAGTGTAGTTGATAACGTCCCACTAAATGACTAGCCTACTTATTATATAATTAGGCCAACAAACTCAATGAAATTATGCACCATTTAGATTTTACAACTGGAGAGAAATTTGTTGTAGACACAGGTGTAGGAGATAATGTTTTCAGTGGTGACCCAACAGCCGAGTTGTCTGTAGGAGTATTATTTGCAACAGCTGTCGACATTACTCTTTTAATATTGGTTTACTACTTAAATTTTCTCACAAATTCATTGCCGCCAGGGTTTTGTGCAACATCCAAGGCCTTCATTTTCTGTTGAAATATATCCTTATTGTTGATATTGAGAATATAAAAGTTTGACACTTCCAATAGACATGAGCAAAGTTTCTGGTCACATGCTTCAGAACATTAGTTTAATCAATTTTGACAAATATAATTCTCTTTAAGGTCAAATAGTCTAACTATGGTTTTTACACAATATTTCTCTTAACTGTGATTTTAGCAACAATCTCTGCTAGTTTCAAGCAGTTTAAATTGAGATTTCTTGAACTGCAAATTTAATTGTAATTAATAGGGTTTTGTTTAATAAATATACACACCCGCGCGCAATATGCATGTAAAATGCGGTGTATTTATGTATCTCAATGATCACACACTGGATTAACTTGTGTCACATGCCTTAACCATTTTTTACACAACTCCTAACAGTTCATGATTCACAAAGATCCGATTGATCACATATTCCAATTTTGCTTTGTCTTTGATCGGGTTGAGTTTGTATTCGTCCCAATGGAAATGCGGTTCTATCACATCTTTGTTTACTGGCTACGTTTCGGAAGTAGAATCCCACTTCCATCGCGGCATTGGAATATATGAAACTGGCACTCCGACAAAACAATTTAAAAAATACTAACAGTTCAATTATGATTCTACTGATCCAAGCTTCAGGTGTTTCTCAATCCTTTATCCGAAACTCCATTGTTCAATGAATTTATGTGTTTCAAAATTGAAAACCTAGCAAACAGTGGAATAATTATTTGTGGTGCTTATTATGACTGCTTTTACACGATTTCTCTCCATCAATTATAAACCATATTACTAAGACCTTCCGGATTATTTATTGTGTTTCTTTTCAGTGACTTTAAACTAAACTGCTAATCAGTCTGGATTTATATCCTCGTACTTTTTCAATCATTTACATGAATTCATCATGATTCAGCCGATTGTGTTTATTGCGACTATTTTTGTATAAGACATATAATTGTGTTAGTATGCATGTATGAATTAGGTGTTGCAAACCTAGTAACAAATTAGTTCAGTTGTGACCAGAAGGATAAATCAAAGGCAGCATGAACGGAAAGTATAATCTCATGCACATTCGTTTCGTGCTTACTGGCGACTCATCAGTAGGAGCCGGTATTACGCCCTTTAACCACTATATATTTGGTCAAATAATGTGGAATAATAGGACGGTACAAATAAACAGTATTTAACTGTAATATAATTGTGTTGACAATATATTATTTTGTTGCTGTCCAGAGCACGGTCTATTTGGTTTAACAGTGAATTGATTCATGCATTGAACTATAACATTCAATAAACGTCTGATAACATGGATGAGTCTTCTCACTTCACCATTCGGAAAAAGGTGAGGGACTAATCCTGTGTACGGGTGGTGATAATAGCCACCATGGAAATGTAGGAATGGAATAAAAATTACTAAATATACAGCTACCCTGCAAAACCTATTACAATAACTACAAAACCTCCTATGTATATGGTGCCCCGTTTCGTCTAACTCACATCCAACAAAGAATTAATCAGCATCTAGTCTTTGAGAACATCAAGCACTTTGAATGAATGCCACACTAGAAAGTAAATCCTGAAACACAAATCACAACGTACCACACTCTCGAGATCACAATTCTCGAAAACAGCCGCAAGATGACGGATGAGGACGATGTAGCACTGCCATCTATACTCGACAGCACATACACATAAGATGACGTCCAGTGCAGAAAATGCAGGAAGCCCGGTGGCGAGCCCAGCTAAAGACTGCACCACCACATGGACACAGTACAAATATGCCAATTCGATCCAGACCACCTTGACGAGTGGGTCAACGATGTTACTTTATTGGCCAAGGTGTCCAATATAACACACGCGGGATCAATATTTTTGAGAGCTTGGAAGACAATCCCAATGTCTTTCAGACGCGGACATAAAGACATCCTGCCTCAATACACTGAGGGAACATGTGCGCAGTCATGGCAGAGCCTGCAACGCGTAGTCAAGCAGCGCCTGACACCAGATCGGGAAGACAGGCTTACAGAATTGATGAGCCAGGTGTCCCTAGGTAACCGCAAACCTTACGAGCTATACAGGGAGATGGAGCAGAAAGCATCTGATTTCAACTTGCCCAAGGAAATCTTGATGCAACTATTGACATAGAAGTTTCCTCCGGCACTCCAAGTGATGGCCAAGTTTCTGCAAGAATCCGTAGAAGTGCAAGACGACGTTCTGCCGGCACATCTAGACAAGTGGTGGAAGAAACACCACTGCAGCTCACCTGCCTCAGAGCCAGGTTACATCACCTCACGACTATTCGAGTCGCAATCCACATCATCATCAGCCCGAACTAATGTCACCAATGATCGCCTCATCAGCCTGCTCGAGAGCTCCACGTCAGGCCAGATTCGGTCTCAGTTGATGCCGTCCACTATAGACGCGACCAGAGCAGGCGTGACCAGCGTCGACCACCGTCCCGAAAAAGCACCAGGAGGTCGACGTCCAGAGGCCGGGCCACAGTTCCACAACTACCGGCGGAGTGGTGTCCGAATGACCGCAACTATGGCCACTCCACGTGTTATTGCCTTAGAAATGGCTGCACATTCCCGCGCACAGACGCGACGTTCAAATGGGCGCGGTCACCTTCGACAACTCAGGATGATCCGCACATTTAAGTTTCGGAAAACAGCTGGGGTCAGCCTTCTTTTGCGGCAGTTGAGGCTGATCCCTCAAAGATTGTTGGCGGCCCGACGTCAGATGGCTCGAAGGACGTTGCTTCCGCGGTAGAACGCAATAAAACTTTCTTTACATTGACGGCTCTAGTCAAGTCATGCTTCATACGCCAAAATGCCAACAACCAGTCCCATCGTCAGTTGCCATTTTCAACATCCTTCCTCATCCATGACGCAAACTTTGGATCAGACGTAAGCTTACTACGCCAAAATTATTTCGAACCCACCCACCCGGTCAACACCAGCAGTCTTACCTGCGCCAATGGCTCCAAGATAGCGATGTTTGGGGTACGAGTACACACAATCACGTTCTACAACTCAAAAAGATGTTTCAATTATCCTTTCATCATTGCCAACACGGCAAGAAACATCATTGGACGTGACTTCCTCGAACACTTCGACCTTACTATACGTCCAAAAACACGAGAGATACGCACTTCCGATAATCAGTTGCTATCTTCAGCGTTAAAACACACGACTCGCGCGAAAACAGTCTCCACTATACAGCTAATTCCTCCAGATTCTCATGTAACCCAACTGGACGATGTTCTAGAGAGACATGAAGACATTTTCAAACCTATCTTTTTTATGTCCTATCTCAAGAGGAAGAGCGCTATCACAGCTCATCGTATCGTATTATCGAAGCTGCTTCCTCATCCTTCCAGAGCATATCCATTGGCACCACACAAACATAAGGCCGCCGAGCAAGAATTCGCCATGCTACGTCATTATGGCATCTGTACACGATCCAGCTTACCTTTTGCGTTGCCTATGGTAGTTGTGAACCCGGAACATTCAGAGTGTGCGGGAATTATCGTATTCTCATTTCTTGCACACAGTCTGATTCGTACATCCTGCCAAATCCAGCTGACCTGATCAGATCTGCTATTGGTCATTCTGTGTACCCAAAACTCGACCTAGTGAAAGTCTACTATCGAGTACCGATGGACAAATACTCCGTATCCTATACTGCACTCAGATTCACAGGAGGTGGCTCTCATGAATATCATTATATGCCTTTCGGTCTTAAGAACGCATATCAAACATTTCATTGCAAAATACTAGATAGTCTATCATTTGTAATTCCCTACTTAGATGACATTCTGGTATTCCCCAACTTAATGTCCGAACATATGCAACATATTGACATTCTACTCGCAAATCTAGCAGACTATGTCCTCCGGCTTCATGGCAACAGATGTGTCTTTGCACAAACATCAATTGAATACCTCGGTCATCAAATTTCCGATAAAGGCATGACACCTCTACCTGCTAAGGTTCGTGCCATTCAAGATCTACAGCCTCCAACCACCTTTCGAGCGTTACGAAGATTATTAGGCAAGATAAATGACTATTCTCCATTCGTACCTTGACTTGCCAAGATTTTGGCACCACGTCACAAGTATCCCGTGCAAGAGAGACATTTTGTCAAAAAATCGAAACTGATTCACCTCAACGTGGACCTTATGCAGGCTTAAGTGGATGCCAAAAGGGCTTTATGCAAAGCAACCATGCTGCTTTAACTTGATTGGTCTCAATCATTTGAAATGATCACAGACGCATCCGACGTGGCCAAAGGCGCAGTACTTCAACAGTCCATCAATGGCATAAACCGACCTATCGCATTCTACTCGCAAAAACTACAACCTCGTGAGACGCGATATGATACATTAGGGAAAGAGTTACTCGCAATGTACCGGTCGATCCTACACTTCCACACCTATCTGGATGGCCGAAAGTTCAAGATCTATACCGACCACCTTCCTCTACTCCCGATGCTCTGAGTAGAAAGAATGAGTATTTATATTCACGACGTGTCAACACGCAACTTACACAAATATACGAGTATGCCTCTATCCTGTGTCCTTCGCCTATAAGTACTCAGGAATTGCAAGAAGCACAGCAAGATGACCTATCATTTTGAACATTTGATGTCAATCGCCTGAAAAGACTTGATTATGATGGAACTCTGCTGCAGTATGAAATAACTGGCGTGGACTCTCGGCCGTTTATATCTGAAAAACTCCGTCACAATGTCTTCGTGTTTTACCATTCATTGGGCCACCCATCTGGCGAAGCCTAAGTGGAAATTTTATCAAGAACGTATTTTTGGCCTGGCATGCGGAGAGATGTCAAGAAGCGGCCAAATCAATGTCTAGAATGGCAGAAATGCAAAGTGACGAGACATACTTAAACGGCGCTACAAGTCATCCAAGTGCCCAAAGTAAGTTTCACGCACATACACGTTGATCTGGTAACCTTACCTGCCGTGAACAATATGCGCTAACTACTGTCAATACGGTATCGCACCACTCGATTGTATAAGGCCATACCACTGCCAGACATAAACAAGACACTGTCAGTTATACTTTAGAGCTCAATTGGTTCGCTCGGTTTGGTGCTCCAGCTGAAGTGACAGCCGATCGTGACGTACTTCATGACCGCGGCTCGTAATCCTAGAGCAAATGGTTTCGTCGTAAGGTCCCACCGGGAACTAAAAGCGGCACTCAAGGCTAGCCCAGAAGAATATTGACTTGCGGCTTTGCCGAAAGTACTCCTGTCAATGCGTACAAGACCGATCAAATGTAGCTCCGCTGAAATGGTATTTGGCGAATGTCTATGGCTGCCTAGCGAACTAGTCCGATCACGCTCTGAAACTGCGATAACGATGAACGATCCGGCATTTCTGTTTCTATTTCGCAGTAACCTACAATATAACGCTCAGAATCGGCCGATCTGTCCTACACGTCAGCAACATTGTCCAATCAATAAACGGAAAGATTTTGATAGCTGCAAATGGTTCTTGGTCAACAACGACATGTATAACAAGATTATAGCCAAACAAAAGCGCGGTCCTTATCGTGTGTTATATCGACGTCATAATTAGACAATTTTGAAGATTAATGGAAAAGCTGAAGTTGTCTCCAAACACAGATTATCCCCGGCCGACGTTGATACAAATGACCCGCTGTTCCATGATGTTGACCTATCAGGCGGCAAAGAAACGATTATTCCACCTCCAGACAGTTTTGCTGACCACGGGCTGACGCCCGACATCTCACCAGCAACAGAGCCAACTGACGCCGTCACGCCGCCTCGAGATATAGAGGAACCAGAGTCAGTGTCGACAGAGCCAAAATCAGTGTTTACTCGTTACGGCAGAGCCATAACACCTTCTTTAAGGTTAGCCCGCTTCATTTTGTACTAATTTTTATTGTCGGGGGGCGTATGTAACACGCGGCTTCGCGTTACAAATAAAGGAATTTCAATTTTGATAAGTATAGTTCTCTTTAAGGTCAAATATGCTTATTCTGGTTTTACACAATATTTCTCGTAACTGTGATTTTAGCAACAATCTCTGTTAGTTTCAAGCAGTTTTAATTGAGATTTCTTGAACTGCAAATTTAATTGAAATTAATAGGGCTCTGTTTTATTAAAAAAAGACACCCGTGCGCAATATGTTGGTATTATGCAGTGGATTTATATATTTTGTGTGCTTTAACCATTCTTACATAACCACTAACAGTTCAGCTAAGACTTTCTGGATTTATATTTTGTGTATTTCTCAATCATTTATCCGAAACCCTACATTTCCATGGATTTATGTGATTTAACACTCAAAACCTAGCATACAGTGGATTATTATGACAACGCAAAACATGGATTCATATTTTGTGCTTATTGTGACTATTTTTATACGATTTTTATCTTTGCTTTGCAACAATGCGTTCAATAAAGAATTGACATATTGACTGAGCTTTCTCACATCAATCTTCGGGAAAGGGCCAGGGATGTAGAGGCTCCTAACCTATTCGTGTCTGAGAACCCCATATATGCCAGATTGTATGTAGTCCATTAATTTACAGTAGAATCTGATAAGCTTATATTTTCATTCGCATCTGCTAAATTCATACCTGCCATGTCTTGCGCTAACTTGCTAGTGTCCTCAAATTTAAGATTGGCATCCATATCTGTCGAATATAATTATTAAATTTACACTTAATGTTAGGCAAATCGGGATGTGAAGCCTTTCACTTACAAAAAGAAATAGACGCGAAAAACAGAATTATTAAATTACCTGTTCCAGAACGTCCCCAAATGCGTACATCAATAAAAATATAAGAGAATGTTAGCAGGCGTATATTGTTGAAATCGATCAGACTTATAATAAAGAAAAATGAAACAGTTTCAGCAGGCCAAAGGAAGATACAGCCAATCGAGTGCAGTTATGCTCGAAAACTGAAAATGGCGCACAATTGAAAGTCAAGTATTTTAACAAACAAAGTTCTGAAAAATAAATAAATTAATTAATTTTAAATAAAGTTCATTTCAATCAGCCAAGGTGGTTTAAATTTATCAGTTAATGTAACTTTAATTTTGGCGGAGGAATTATCTTCCTGCACAGTGATTAATCATGAACGCGGATCGTAATAACAGCTACCAGGTATAGGTAGGAAGGCTAAACCTCACTAAATAGACAACTAGCTCGCAGAACCTCTTAAATTAACAACAAAACCGCCTACAATATGATTTTTGCGAAATATTTTACTAAAATAATAACTTAATACTGCTTTCTGAATAACAATGAGCTGTGGAAGTATGGTGAAATTTGAAATATTAATGTTGCTTAATCTTTTAAAAATTTTGATGTTGGTTAAAATATATTGCTAGAATTCAACACATCTCAGGATATATTCAATCGGGAAGCTTTTGCACAAAGGCGCTCATAAAATACTGATGGATGTTGAAGCCCCAACTTATATAGGCGCAACAGTTTGCACATTTTTTCCGACATTCCCGGATGATAGTTTTTTTTAATTTCGACCCTTAGCAACTCAAAGGCATTGTGCGGTTCTTCTTCGACAGTTCTTTTTCTAACATTGTATGAAATTCAGTGGAAATACCGTCTATGCTGCCAGCAAATCTCTCCATATGGTTTACAATTGGGTAAGTATTAATTAGCATTTGGGCATCTCCGACACAAATTGATTAATTTTCGGATTTATACCGTGCTAGGCTGATAATTTTTAGAATGGCACTGTCGCCATATTTTGGAGCTAATGAGAACCCCATAAACACCAAGTCAGATTCAGACTTAGTATGCCTCTAGGAGTCTGATAAGATAGTTTTCTCTTACATATCTTTACAGATAGTGGAAGCAGATTGCCTTACATTTGATTATCAACTATGGGCCGCCAATGGTAGTCCGATAGTAATTATGGGTATGAAAGAACTGTAGGTAACCTTGGGATCGAAATATTCCTTTATGAGGAATTTTATGGTAGCCGATGTCAAGGACTATACCATTGCAGTCGATATCTTGACTCATTTCAAACCGACGTTAGGTCCCAAAACTAGGACCATCGGAGAAGGCACCGAGTCTAATACTTCAGCGGTTATAACTGTCCTTTTACATCGTTCCATAGTCGGAATTGACTTTGCCGATATCATTGAGAAACACCTTGCAGTGTTTCAACTTTTTTTTGCCTAATGGAATGGTTTGAAAACAAGGTCACCGCACATAATAGATTTGGTGGCTTCGTTGCCTTGTCCACCAAAGGCCCAATCGTTAACACAACACAAACAAAAATATGCTGCGTCTGAATTTCATCAATTGCGCGAAAAGATTTTTTAGGAGTTCAAATTCAAGTTTTGCTTCTCAAATATTGGTAGTTCCCAAAGCTGAACCAGGGTAATGGAGAGATTTTGAGAGTTATAGTATATTTGATTTGGTGACCAAGGATGATTCTTATCTTCTCTCTAACCAGAGTACTTTGCTCCAAGACATAATGGGATATGAGTTTAATTCAAATTTAAATTTCCAGAAAGCGTACTATCAGATATTGATAGAGGAAAGTTATATACCACTCACCGCAGTCAGAGTTCCATGAGGGGCATCGCATGAATTTCTTCGAGTGCCTTTTGAGTTGAAGAATGCCAGGCATTTTCAGCGTTTGGCTGAAGAAGTCCTACAGAATTGTCCATTTGTGAGGGTTTACATAGACAATAGAATTATTTTCAGTTGATCACGTGATGAACATTGTAAAGATTTTGAAACGGTTTAGATCTGAATAATAAAAAAAATGTGGATAAGTAGTCATTACAAAAAGAGCAAAATTAAAACGTCTTCTGTTAAATATATTTAAAATATAATTTCCAGAAAGGACGTATCGTGCGCTAGTTGCGAGGGTTCGTAGGAAATATTAGATATTATCGACGATTGATTCTTAGTCTAGCCAGAATTTTAACACCGATAGCACGCCACCTCACACTTGAGAAGAACACGACAAAAAAGTCTTGGCTTATCACCTTGAGTCAGGAGAACCGAGAAAAATTCCCAAGGGTTAAAGAAATGCTAAGTGACATAACGAATCTAGCACTTGTAGATTAGAAGAAATAATTTAAGCTAATCACAGACACCTCGGATGTTGCAATAGAAGGAGTTCTTCAGCAAAGATACACGGATATAATAAGAACAATTGGGTTTTATAGCCGAAAGATTCATGATCGAAAAACACGGTATGAAACTTTTGGTTAAGAGTATCTTCGTGTGTATTTTGCAGTGCTACCTTTTGAGCATTATTTATATGGTCATCAGTTTAAGTTAGTAACAAATCACAAGCCCTTGATAAGCATGCTTGGTAAAACCGTGAGGTTTAATTACTCTCGCACGGTGAATTTCCAGACTACCCTATTAGCAGAGTTCGACTTCACTGTAAAAATAATGTGGTAGCAGACGCCATGCTGATAGATCAAGGTCCATTAAAAAATCTAGATCATTCTCCTAACAATTTTGTTAATCAAATCCTGGAAGCGCAATGATCGGATAGCTTTACGCAAATATTGTCTGAGACCCGACTCTGTTCACAAGCTCCTCAGTGGAAAATCGTTTTTATGCGAAACGTCCAGCGATCAAACCCCGACAATATGTGACCTTGGAGTTACTCGCCAAAATAATTCAACATCTACACAATTTGGGGCATCCATCCATAAAAGCCGCCATTCGACTAATTACTGATAGATACGTATGGTCGCATATGTCTAAAGTTATATGGGCTTGGATAAGAGCCTGTGAGAATTGTCAAACCTGTAAGTTGTGGAGACATACTAGAACCGATATACGGAATATTGGGATACCAAATGGACAGTTCAGATATGTACATACTAATATTGTCAAGAAACTTGAAGTTAACCATCAAACTGTTTAGCAAACAATGGTTGATGGTTTTGGTCGCCAATTTGATGTAGGGATTTTGAAGGATATGACAGCACAAGAAGTTTTGTTCGCGTTCTTAAATAATTGTGTATCGCGCTATTGTGTTCAGTTAAGGGTCACTAGTGATCGTTGTTGTTAATTTATTTCAGAAGTTTTCATAAGATCTCTCAATAACTTGAGAATAACTGTATTGCATACTAGCGTATACAATTTACGCACGAATGGAATTGGTGAAAGGCAGTATCTTGAACTGATAGCTGCGTGGTGGTGTACTAGTGGAACAAGCTCGATACACGATCGTCCTATAGTTTTTCTTGTCAAGCACAACATATATAGGGCAAAATTAGTAACTTCAATATCAGAATTGGTATATGGAGAACCATTAAGGTTGCCTGGAGATCTTCTAATAGACACTCCAATTAGTTTTGATTTGGTTTCTATTTATTTAGATTGGTCTGAAGAAGCATTTGGAGATAAGATGTTTCGTTTAGTTCCGACAAAGACTAGAAAAGTAAAAACCATGTGCTACGTGTCCTCTGATATAAGATCGGCCTCGCATCTTTATGTTGCTAAGGACCAAATAAGGTCAAGATGATGACAGACAGGAACGTCGATATAGAAGTAAATGATATAGAGGATTATGCTACTTTGGATCGTTGTATTCTCCAGTTTATCTGAATTGACGATAAAACCGAAGGACTAGATGAATTAAAGTACCATCGTGCCATGGATAAGTCTGATGTGTAAAATCCACCGACGAAAGAACAAAATAACTAGCATCTTTCACAAGACGATTTGTTGATAGCATATGCATCTTGATCAACCGAGTTACAAGATCATCATATTCAATCAACATCAGACAAACTAGCAGTGCGCATGAAAAATGTACAAGGCGCAACGTCAACGACAGAGGCACCAGTATGCACAAGTCGCTCGAAATGAGTTCAACGTCAGCCGAAGAACAAGGATTACGTCTATTTCTCGACAGATTTTTTGAGAAGGTGGTGTATATAGAGAAAAATATTTCCTCTGAAAAAATTAAAGTAAAATTTATTCATAAATTTAAAGCACTGTGGTTGATTGAAGCGAATATTATTAAAAAACGAAATATTCTTTGTTTAAATACTTTGCAGTATATAAACATTTGAATTTTGCTTAATTCGAGTTTTGTATTCTGTTACTGTCAGACGTGATTTTCTCCAGCACGCTTCATTTGCCATTTTATTTCTCCGTTTGGTTTTAGAAATTTTGATATTCACAATATAAGCCTTTAATGTGAGTTTGCATTTTTATTTGTGCATATTTGGATCAATAATTATGTTTTTCACGTCGAATCTATTTACAGGTTATATATTCGGGTGCAGTGGTGCATAAGAAGTACAAAGGCCTTTGTTACCAGGAGCTGTTGACGCGAACTTAATAGATATGGAAGAGAAAACTATCTTATCCGGTAACTATAGGCAAGCTAGGAATGAATCTGACTTGGCATCTATGGAGCTCTCATTAGCTAATAGGACTGCAGTCTCTACAATATATGGCGACCTCGCCAGTTTTAACATAAAAAGTCTGCCAATCCAAAAATCAGGTGGTTGTAAAAATATAATTCAACATATCTCGATATATATTTAATCCTGAATCTTTTGTACAAAGCCGTACATAAAATTCGGATAGAAGTTGACGCCCCATCTTCTGTAGGCGCTGCAATTTATACATTTGTGCCGACCATCCCGGATCATATATCTGTTGAATTTCTGCTATTAGTAACTGATAGGAATTGTGCGGTTTTTCCCAATGTTTTGTTTTAAAACTTTCAAAGGTGCTTCTGAAATTCTTTGGCAATGTCATCTATGCGGCAGAAAATTTCTCCATAGGGTTCACAATTTGGTAAGCTTTAAATAACATTTTGTTATATTCGACTCAAACTGAATGTTTTTCGGATTTATACGGTGGTAGACTGATAATTTGTGAATTAGCGTTGTCGCCATATCGTGTGAGTATTCCGTCCAATTAGCTAATGAGAGCCCCATCGACGCCTTTCGGATTCAGTCTTAGTGTGCTTATAGGTGTCTGAAAAATTAGTACTGCCATTCTTTTCTTACTTGCTTTCAGTGCCCTAAAATTTAAGATTAGCCTCCAAGTTACTCACACTTAAAAATATAATTAATTAATTATACAATAATCAAAAGAATTTGTACCTCTTTCGCAGCACTGCACCCAAATATATTGTAGGATGTTTTGTAGTTATAGTGATAGCCTTTGTAGGGCAGCTGCCTATTTAGTATTAAATTCCTACATAGTCATGGTGGTCGTTATCCCCACCCGTTCTATGATCAGTCCCTGACATTTTCCGAAGGGTGAAGTAAGAAAACTCATCCATTATCAGACGTTTATTGCAAGTGGTGTAGCTAAGCATGAATCAATTCACAGTTAAACAAAACGCACCGTGCTCTAGGCGGAAACAAAATGATATATTGCCAACACAATTAAATGTCTTATACATAAGTAATTATCAGGAACAAAAACGTCTGAATGATGATGAATAAATGTAAATAATTAAAAAGTTACGATGACATAAATCCAGACTGATTAGAAATTTAGTTTAAAGTCACTGATAATTTATGAGCAGAAACACAATAAATATTGTCACTGATAATCGATGGATAAAAATCATGTAAAACCGTCATAGAAAGCACCACAAATAATAATTCCACTGTTTGCTAGGTTTTGAATGATAAAATACAAAAATCCATTAAACTATAGAGTTTTAGATAAAAGATTGAGAAACACCTGATGTCATGGTTAGTGGAATCATAACTGAGCTGTTAGCAGTTGTATAAATAATGGTTAAGGAAAGTAAACTAAGTAGATCCAATGTTTGAACGCAGAGACATATAAATCCACTGCATGTTACCTGTGTATTGCGCGCGGGTGTCTTTTATTTTTCAAACAAAAACCCTATTAATTACAATTAAAATTGCAGTTCAAGAAATCTCAATTAAAACTGCTTGAAACTAACAGAGATTGTTTGTAAAATCACAGTTAAGAGAAATATTGTGTAAAAACAGAGTTAGACTATTTGATCTTAAAGAGCACAATATTTATTAAAATTGAACATCGTTTGGTGGTAACGCGGAGACGCGTGTTAAAATAGAATAGAATAGAATATCTTTATTTGGATTCAAACCAAACATGTTCCATTAAATAATAAAATTGGAAAATGTACAATATAAAAAGATATCACACCACATATATATGTGCAATTAGTTGTACTGTACAATTTATCAGCATCAGAAAGATCAGCTGTAAACAGTGATAGATTCTTCATCAAAATTACAAAAAAAATTTAAGTTATAATTCGAGTATAACATTTGTAAAAAAAGGGAACCATGACTAATAATTGATTGTGTGCATTGTTGTTTAACAAGATGATATAATGCATAACATTTCAGTTTTAATAATACAAAATTTGAAGATAGAATCTCAGGAGAAATTATGTTGCTGAAAAAAATTAATCCTGTCTTTTATTTAACCATGAGAAAGTATTATCATAATCAAAATTAAAAATATCAGCAGGATTAAACACTTTTTCTAGTTCGGTAGATAAAAATTTAAAAGACATTTTAGTTGGAGGCGTTTCTCTAAGCCCCTTTGGCAATTGATTGTAAATTTTGTAAATTTTTGAAAAAGAGAATAGCTTGCTCGCAACATTCCCCACCAATGGTGGAGATATTGCAAAATGACCAGATCTAGTTCCAATTTCATGACTCTTTCTTATGGGATTCATATAGGCACCAGACCACTGGTTCAAATGGAAAACCTTTATGCAATAGCACATTCTCCGAAACCATAAAGGGTGCAGTGATACAAACTGTAATCTAGTGGCGTATATAGTGCAGGAGATAGGACTAATTTGTTTCACAACTTTTCTTTGTACAGCTTCTATCTTATTAGACAAACCCTTTGTTAAGGGATTCCAAGTAGCGGCAGCATATTCTAGTATCGGTCTAATCCATATTATAAACATTTTAAATTTTATTTCATGCGATATAATATTTCTATTTAATAATGCCCATCTGTTCTTGGCACTGCCTACTATCCTTTCAATATGTCTCTCAGCAGAAGCCGTACAATGGATAAAACTAAGTATGAATTTCTCTGTGGATTGGATGAAGTATTTGGCAATTTCATATGTAATCCACAGAATGAAAGAAATTTCATGGAACTACCTGATCCTTTGTGAGACCAGGAACCAGAACTTGTTATTGACAGTGATGAATTGATAAATTTAAAATTAAAAATCAAATAAAAAAAACAAAAAGATCACCTTGGTATTTCGATTGATAACCTGCTTCAATTACCTTTAAATTTTATGAATGCGCTCTGCAACTTTATAAATAGAATTTTGAAGAATGGGAAATTACCAATCGATATACTAACGATAGTAGCTAAGCCGTTGCCAAAAGTAAGTAAGCCAACGTGCGCCAGTGATTATAGATTAATCTCTATTATCCCTTCGTTTTTGAAGATAATAGAACGATTGATACTAGATCATTTAGAACGTATGTTGCCGGCTGATTTTGATTTATGTCAACATGGCTTTACGAAAGATAGATCGACAACTACTAATATGCTTTCTATGTGGAAACATGTAATTACATTAGATGAGAATAAGTTAGATGCATTAATTGTATTTATAGATATCTCAAAAGCTTTTGACTCTATATCTTTTGATGCTATTTTGAATGCGATTAGTTTATTGAATATTGATCCGAATATTTTTAGATTACTTAAATACTATTTATATAATCGAAGAATGAGTATTCAAGTAAACGATTTGATATCAAAATCGAAAAGAGTAACAAGTGGAATTCCACAGGGATCAAGTTTGGGGCCAATTTTATTTAAAATCGTATTTGCACATTTGAAAACTAAGATCCTTAACTGTCGAGTTTGCAATTTCGCTGATGATTTAAAAATAATCTTTCCAATTGATCGAAAAATGTCGAATTCTCCAAAAATAATGTGACATTAGATTTGTATTATTTGAGTAGATATTTGATTACACTAGGGCTGAGTATAAACAATAAAAAGACGAGAGCTTTAAAAATAGGTTACAGAACAGACTTTCATTATGTTTATTTTCATGATGCTGGGATTAATGATGTGTTTGAGATTAAACTTATACAAGAAATAAAGGATTTAGGCATAACTATTCAATGTACAGCTTCTGCTGAGAGACATATTGAAAGGATAGTAGGCAGTGCCAAGAAAAGATGGGCACTAATTAATCGAAACATCTTATCGAATGATATAAAACTTAAAATGTATATAATATGGATAAGACCGATACTAGAATATGCTGTCGCTACTTGGAATCCATTAAAAAAGGGTTTGTCTAATAAGATAGAAGCTGTACAAAGAAAAGTTGTGAAACAAATTAGTCCTATCTCCTGCACTATATACGCCTCTAGATTACAGTTTGTATCACTGCAAACTTTATGGTTTCGGAGGATGTGCTATTGCATAAAAGTTTTCCATTTGAACCAGTGGACTGGTGCCTATATGAATCCGATAAGAAAGAGTCATGAAGTTGGAACTAGATCTGGACATTTGGCAATATCTCCTCCTTTGGTGGGGAATGTTGCGAGCAAGTTATTCTCTTTTTCGAAAATCTACAAAATTTATAACCAATTGCCAAAGGGGCTTAGAGAAATGCCTCCATCTAAGATGTCTTTTAAATTTTTATCTACTGAACTAGAAAAAGTCTACAATCCTGCTGATATTTTTTATTTTGATTATGATAATACTTTCTCATGGTTGAATAAAAGACAAGGATAATTGTTATCGGAAACAGAATTTCTTGAGATTTTTATTTCCAAGTTTTGTATTATTAAAATTGAAATGTTATGCATTATATCATCATGTTAGTCAACAATACATACAATCAATTGCTAGTCATGGTTCTCATTTTTTTGCATAATGTTACACTCGAATTATACCTTAATTTTTCCTATTTTGATGATGAATCTATTATTCCTTACAGCCGAACTTTCTGATATTGATATATTTTACAGTACAACTAGTGAGATTTACTTATCTACATGAGACTAATTGTACATTTTCCAATTTTATTATTTGATGGAACATGTGTGGTTTGAATCCAAATAAAGATATTCTATTCTATTCTATTCTATATACATTCTGGGCTTTCATTTGATTATGTGGATGGCAACAAATCTGACTCGATTTTACTTCTTTTTATTTTTTAGGTTGATTAGTAAGTGTTTATGTGTTTTTATTTGTGTGTACGCCTGTTTGCATGTATTTGTCTTTATCGCTGTATTGAAAAATGATTTTTGAGATCTGGTCATTCTTGTGTTGATGGCTTGAGTAATACACAAATGTACGCTTTGTTGGCTGTTATGTGTACGAATGTTTTTTTCGGAATGTAGTCTTTCGTTTCCCCTTGTTCTATTTTCCTGTTTGCGTCACTTGGTAACAGCACAGATACGTATTGCGAAGTTGAATGATAATATGGTTTCGAAATTTCTGCCTCCATATGTACAGCTGCCTTTCCCCTTCAGTTTGTTACCAATCCGATTGAAAGTTTGTTGAGTCTAGTCAAAGGGTGTTTGATCTTGCTTGGATGCTAGTAAATTGTTGGATGGTGTGGATTTATTACCACCCACATAATTTAATGAAAACTCAGAATGTATATAAATGAATGATTGTAAAGCTAAGCTTAGTACTCTCGAAACAAATTTCCATTATCCACTTTGTTATTAATATCTTTTTTATTCATAATGCGAAATATACTGTATAATATTCCAAGGAAATGGACATAATAAAGAATATATATGTATTTATATATCCGAATTAATTTATCACTTTATTCAAATATTACGTGAATGAATCTGTGGTTCATATTTTTTTGTATAAATGTACTTGATTTTATTATTTTTCCTGATGTATATATTTTCTCCGTTACGTTATACATGATTTATCATATGTGGTTTAAATCATGATTCTAAATGCTGCGCGACTTTCGAAAATGGTAAAGAGGCCGTGGATAATTAGAGACAGTTACTATAGGTAACCCTTATCGGAACCGGAATTGCGTTCACTAGAAAATGGTAAGAACGTTTGGCAGTATTACAGTGTCAAAAATTACTCATAGACAGTTGAGACCGGCTCTAGTTGATTGGCTGGTGTCCGTTCGTGAGGATGTAACGGGATAAGTAGAGATGTCTTAACCAGATGGCTAAGTTGCTGTAAGTTGGCTCAGAATTGTCTTGTTGAAGATCTGCGGAAAAACCGTGGTGGCTGGCACACGTAGAATTCCGACTAATAGGTAATCGACCGCGTATGATTAGTTGTGTAGCAACATGAAGTTTGGCATGACTCAAGTCCAAGTGACTAAGTGACACAACGTGATAAACGCAAGTAAAAAAGTTTGTGTAGGTAAATAGTCAAGTAGAAAGGGCGAAAGAAATCACGCGTGGCGCATAGGACGGAAAAGTCAAATGTGTGATGATGAATGGTAAATGCACTGTGTCTATATACATGTGTAAGCGCAAAGTCGAACGCCATTGGTTAACGGCAACTTTCGCTTGTTTTAATTGGTACCGCGTAAATAAAATTTGTATTTCATTTAGGCTATATGTCGGCGAATTGATCTGAACCGTTACAGTATAGGATAATTTGTCGGGTGGAACTGAACGACCGGAGAGAGCATGCTTTTGGTTTTCAACATTTTTCTCTACTTTCGAAGGATATCGGGTTTTATTTTGTTTTTATTTTTCAGATTCTCGGGATTTCTTGTCTGATTTCTTCTCCAGGATACTCCAGGAATCTACCTACACATTATTTTGGAATCTACCTTCAGTTATCAAGGATCTATTTCTAGCCCACCCGATTTTTCCGTTTATTTCTACATTTTAATACCTATTCTTTTTCGCTCATCAATACTCTTTCTTTTCCTCTCTTTTACCGTAATCAATATTAATTCTACTCTTCTATCTAACTCCATCATGAACCAACTTTCGTCGCCAGCCCCCATCTCCCCGTTCCTCACCCAAAAGATTATCTCCAATATTTCTGATCTCCAACAGCAAATGGCGGATATCACAGGATTACTTGGAGCACTGACTGGCAACCTTTCAGTCTCCTCCGTTCAGCCCCATTTGTTGCGTCAAGCAGATGCGTTTCTGAATGGGGTAGCCAGGGAGGTTGCCCTGCGAAACCACAACAAGCGAAACCTCTTTCTTTGGTCTCCGCGCTCCCCACTCTCAAAGGACGATCTGGCCTCAGATCTCATCAGTCAAATAGGGGAAAACTTTAGCCACCTTAAAGAGATCTCCTCGGGAAAGGGTCGAGCCTTCATTCTCTCCTCGCACAAAAGACTGTCTGACGATGAGGTTCGTCATCTCAAATTACATTCGCCCATCTTAACATCCGGACAAGTCAAACTCAAACGAGACTACACTCTGCTACAGAGGACTCTAGAGAAAGCACAAACTCACACACCGGACACCACCCCTCCTCCAGCTCATCACGCCTTTCCGGGCTGGAGCAATCCAAAGAAAAGCCGTTCAGTTCACGGCGGACTCCTTGGTGACGCACCTTCCTCCAGTCCACCCCCACTCACACCTTCCCGATTTGAAGGCCTTCCTCTCACCTTTAGCCCTTACTCCGCAACCAGTCCCCCCACACTATCTCAAGCTTTACCACGTCGTCGTGGCCGACCACGCCGCGCTAAGCCTCCTAATAACGCATCTTCTCTCCCAAACCCGTCCGCCAGGTCCACATCCCCTCGACAAGTTACCTTTGTGACAGATGCTATGACTCAGAAACCGAAAAAACGTAAGTCTACTAAGGCCAAGCAAAACTTCGACCCAGCCCCATCAACTTCATCTCCCCCTACTGAATCCATCATCGTCCCCACCCTGGACAGTTCCGCCCCAGCTCCTGATCTTTCTCCGTCCCTGCTCGCCCCCTCAACGCACCTTCCGAGTGCCCCCTCGAACCCAGATATCTCGCCCCCCTCTTGCTTTCAAACCCTACAACTGCCTCACCCACCTGATAAACGCGGGACAACAGAAATCCAAATCGACGCTGACCACTCTATCCTTGTGAACGAGCGGTTTGTCACCCTCATCAGCCCCAGATGTCGCTCCACCCGCCAGCGGAAAGCCCCCGCACGCTTCTCCTCTCCGATCTAACCATCCCTCTCTCAAAGCGCTCTCAGCAATCCTCATCAACTGCAGGTCACTTACGCCTAAAATTAATCAACTACGAGCCTTTCTGTCCTCTAACGAGATTGACATATGCGTTCTTGTTGAGACTTGGCTGTCCCCTTCCATCCACTGTGATGACCTTTTCCTCATTCATGGATATACGTTCCTTCGTAGCGACAGAACTGTCGGTCGTGGAGGCGGACTAGCTGCCTATGTCCGATCCCTTCTTATGCCCAAACGCTTGTCGACATCGAACTCTCAAGGTTTGGAATTTTTCTCGTTTCAGCTACAAATCCTTAACCAAAGCATATCTACCTGCGTTGTCTACAGACCCCCTAATATCTCACTCATCGACGACACTCGCGGGGCCCAACTCCTTTCCACTTTTTTCTCTTTACACTCTGATCGGTACGTCGTTGTGGGTGATCTCAACCTCCCCATGACTAACTGGCATAATCTAGCTTCCGAAAGTCACCCACTGCTTCGACTCTTCGCGGATAACCTGCTACACCAATTCGTGCATTTTCCTACCCGAGGGAACAACCAACTGGATTGTGTTCTCTCCAATAACGAGGTGACCGATGTTCGCTCTCGGGAAATCTTCCCCAACCTTGATCACTGTCAGGTATCTTTATCTTACCTCTCTTATCCTTCACCCCTCGAGAAGACACCCAATCGTTCAGACGATTCACCAACTGGGAAGAGTTCTGCCGACTCTGTGACACAGTTAACTGGAGGGATCTCTTTCTCCAAAACAATCTCTCCTCGTGCTTCTCCGAAGTCCATAACATCCTATCCTCCCACTATAACTCCGCCACCTCTATTCAACAAGTATACTCGACGAATAAGTTGAACGCTCTGTTTAAGGCACGTGACAACCTCGCACGCAACTCTCGCCTACGCACATCGTCACTTGCTCGCGCCCTCGCTCTGAGACGCATTGATGGGCTCATTAAACAAGCTATCAACAAACAAGCGCTCCACATCGAAAAACGCATCCGCTCAGCTCCTAATCCCCGGGCAAAGTTTGCCATCATCAAACACCAATTGCTGCAAAAGCCCAAAACCTCGTTTATCAACTTCTCTCAGTCAGGCGATCTCTGCTTCGCCAATGATTATCTGACTCACCTTCTCGACTTCTTTTCCACTCCCACTCCACCTGTTGAGATGTTAGAAAACGGAGACACCGAGAACCTACGCTGGTTCCATGTCTTTCCGGCTTCCGTCGCCCAGGCAGTTAAAAACATTAAATCTAAACACCAATTTGATCAATATGGAGTCTCGGTCAGTATGATTGCCCTTCTAGGCTGGAACGTCTTCTCTCTGATTGCAGATGTTATTAATCATTGTCTCGAAACCACCTATCTTCCCCCGGACTGGCTCAATTCGACGATCTCTCCTATCCCTAAAAATGGCACTTCTTCGATCTCATCATTTAAAGATCTCCGCCCCATTACTATCGTCCCTTCTTTCACCAAAATCTTCGACAGGATCTTATACAACCTAATCTACCCCTCCATTAAGTCTCATGTAAACTTCTATCTCCTCGATGATCAACATGGCTTTCTGAATGGCCGCTCCTCTTCCACCAACTTAGTTAGTGTTCTCGATCATTGCTACTCCTCCTTCTCTAAAGGGCTCCAGTGCACCCTCCTATTCCTGGATATTTCCAAGGCTTTTGACTCGCTGTCATTTTCAGCAATCGAATCCGCCTTACTGAGAAGCGGTATCTGCGGCAACGTACTCAATCTTATTAGTTACTATCTCCGAAACCGATATGCGACAGTAAAAGTTGGCAGTAGTCACTCGAGGCCAGTCCATATCAGATCCGGTGTTCCCCAGGGCTCCGTACTTGGTCCCATTCTCTTCAACCTTACGCTCGCGCACATACATGTTGATGACAACCTTTTCAAACTGTTCAAATATGCGGATGACATGGTTATCGTATTTAGCAACTCCAAAACATCCAACTCCTTATCCCTTATATCGGAGCTCCTATCCTCGCTCCACTCGCAGCTCAGCAGAATCGGCCTCAAACTAAATCCCACCAAAACTCGCATAATGAAACTCTCCTCTGATCCATTCTGCTCTATCCCGGTTGCCAACTACCCCCTTGATATAGAAATAATAGATTCGGCCAAACATCTTGGCATTCACTTCTCGAAATCCCTTGACTTCTCCCTACACCTTACACACAATACCTCCAAACTTTTCAAATGGGCCCGTCTGATCTGTTTTAAGACTAACAATCCCACTCTCCAACTCACGTTATTCAAGGTCTACGTTCTGCCCCTCATTTCCTACGCCAGCGAATTCTACTGTCCTCTAACCCTCGCCTCCTCCTACACTATTGAACAGATATCCTCCAGATTTCTAAACGAGTCTTCCCGAAATGCCAAAACTATAGGGAACGCCTTCTTCTGGTAAACCTTCTTCCGCTTTGGTTCACCCGTCACCTTCGCGTCATTTCTTTTATCCACAAGATCACAACCTGCTTACCACTCTCCAATTTTGCCCACCCCAGTCACCACTATGCCACACGTTCTAGTAACTCTTCTATCCAAGCCTACCATACCCCCACCATATTTAAAAAAATCTATCTCTTCTCCAAAGCCACTAATGTCTTCAACGCTCTCCCCACAGACATAAAACTCCTACCCCAGCACGAATTCAAAAAGGCAGCTCATCAGTACTTCTTCAACAAATTTCTTTGTGATACGACCGATTGGAAACGAAACTGGTTCCTTCTCAATCCATAACATTTACTTCACCCCAGGCTATCCTCTTTACTAACTTCGTAGGGTTAAATCCATCAGGCAGCCATCTTCCACTCTACCTCTCTTGTCTTATTCTTTTCTTCTAGATTCACTAATACCACCTCTCAGCCCATTCCTAACCCCATTATATCCACGTTGTGGATACTCTACTACGTTTTGCTCATCCAACTCTTTTCTTTCTTTCTTGTTTCAGCGGAGGACCGGAAACCCAACAGCCCTACCGATCCACCAACGGTTCGCTTCGGACTTCGACTCTCCCTGGTCTTCTTTTAATCTCGATCACGTTCTACAGATGCCTGTGATCCTTGCAAGACTCGCTCGCCTCAATCCTGCCGACTCCATCAATTCATTCGTCACGACATTGGACTCCAACGGTCGACGTCTACCTCCGGGCCGCCATCTTTTCATCTTCATCTTTGTTTTCGATCTCACATTCACCTTGAAGATCTGATACTTCACGGACTATCTCCAATTGATCTTGTCTAGTCAAATGGAACTTCGCTTATATTTATTTTTCACCAGATTGAACTATCTTGATGTTAATGATAACTTTTCCCCTCCCCAACCCCTCCCCCTGCTATTAAATACTTTGCTAGTCACAATTCCACTCACCTCCACATATCCTACCCTTGATTTGCTATTTCAATGATTGGGCCAGTTGGCCTTTGATGCCAAATAAATGTATTATTATTATTATTATTATTATTATTATTATTATTATATTAATATAGTAATAATTCTAACTGGTGCTTTTCTGGGTCTTTTATATAAATACGCCTAGTGCAATGACGTACATAATAAAATATAAGCAGAAGAAAATCGAAATCAAAATATTAATATTGTGTAGTCTCAAAAAATGAACTTTTTTATTGTCCTTGTTTTACTCAACAATATGTCTTGTTTTTGTTCTTTATTTGTGAGACGATTACTTTTTAAGCTACCCGTTATAATATCGCTACAATGGAGGTAAATGCTGTAGGGTATTTAGTGTTCTCTAAAATGTTAATATTTAATATCTGTTATTAATTTGCTAATATAATACGATTTAAATTTCTGTTTTGGTTTCAATTTGTTTTTCAATGCGCCTCCACAACAAACGAAATATGATCTCTTTTATTTTCTATTGACTCTAATGATCGCAAGTTTGAGAATTCGCACCTCTTTTCCTTAGAACTGTTTTCCTTGTAATAAATAACGCAAATAAACATTTTAGAGTTTTTAAATATTCAGAAGAAACAATATTTTATCTAGAGTTTTACAATCATTGCAAATTTTTCAAAACAGTATCTTTATATTAAAAAAGCTGACACATTACATAGACACATTAAGGTCAACTATCTTAAAATGCGCTAATAAAGTTTTATTTATAGGCGCACGTTTTATTTATGGAAAATTATTCTTCTAAAAGAAGAATTATAAGTTTTTTTTAAATTACGTAAGTTCTGCTTCGAGAGCATGTTGCCCGATAATTCATCTCTGTTTTAAAAATTAGAAGACGTCTTTATGCTTTGGTAGAAGGATTGTTGTGTTATTTTACATTTTGTACAATCAATATAACGCGTCCGCGAAATATGAGTTTGATCTGTAGAAAGTAAACTCGTCTACGCAGTCTCAATGACTATCGGCTTATCAATGGTCAAATGTTAAAAATCGTCATATTTTCCTCCACTTGCAGCTGTTTGACTAGATCGTTACAGGCTTGTCTACGGAATAACATTCCAATTCGTCTTAGAGATTTAAGCATTAATTTTCCGCTGTGGAGTCGGTTTTTGTTTGTTTTGTAACTATACAGAAGATATCACATTGTATTGGCAGCGGTGAAAACTCCATTTTTAATAATAAATCCTGATGCGCATCTAAGTATATATGAGCTTTGATTTTTTTGTTAAAGATGGCTTCGGTTTATCCTCTAAAACTCTTAGGAGAAAGAAAATAAAATGTGGAAGTATTCTTTTTTTCATGCTTTTCATTAGTAATCATGAGGCTTTGATACCATCGTTTGTTATTTGTAAATAGGTTTTTTATTAGTCGCGATTGTGTAATGTTGTCGAACTATGGGTGGAATTTTAGCGTATCCTAAAATCCATTGTGTTGGTATCATGTGCTATCTCGGCAACCATAGTGTTGATACCACGTGCATTTGTATATATTTTAATTCTTTCCATCAAACGGCGTCTAACTATTATAGATAACACATTTAATATTATCCGAATGTTGTTTCTGTGTAACGTTTGGTAATCGATTGTATAATTTGAATAATTTTTGGAACGGAAACAAATTCTAAATAAGATTGTAAACTTGAGGGAGGTAAATTTGTGAATTTCCAATTCTGCATTACGTTTTTGCTTACTGGATAACTTTTTGAGGTATCATCCGCATCCTCGATATTATTATTATATGTACTTGCGTTATATATTAAAATGAATACCATGTTACAGAAAAGATGTAATTGTTGTGATCTCTGTGGCACTGCATCATTGGTAAGCGATTGATGAGAGGGCATTTTGTCTAGTGAAATGAAGTACAGTCTATACCGTAGTTATTTATATATGAACCCCAGTGCGATTATAACAAGCTTTAGGTTAGAAAGTGTATTAACAATAGCGTGTATGAATTTGTATCAAAAGCCTTAGAAATTTTTTGAAATATTATACCGACGCGATTTTAGATAAAAAAATTACTATTCACTGTCTAATTCATTTGTACTTTCATATATTCAGTTGTCAGGCCAGATACAAATTTATTATTTATTTAATGGTATGTCGTGTATTTAGTCTATCAATGAGATCATGGCTGTCGTAAATGTTCCATTTTAGTTAAATAAACTTTGATTTAGAGCAAAATAGTGGTTCAATGAGTTAAAAGATGATATTGTTCAGCACTATAGTGAGTGATTGAATGCTTACTGTTGATCTTAAATTTTAAATTCACTTGAGAGCTTGGTTTTGGGCAAGAATTTCGCATTTATTTTTTGTATTTAAATTAGAGTATGTTGTGACATTATCATGTCATTGTTGCATAAAAGGTAGAGTTGAATATCTCCATTTCATTTTATTTAATCTTCTGTTTCAAAAGCATGTTACAAATAAGTTCAACATTGAATTATAATTTGAACATATTTATACTTTGCCTGAACGAGTGTTGCGTTATTATGTTTTGTTTGATCAAAAGGGGGCTTCGATGAAATAAGTAAATGTTTTAGTTTTAAAAATAATGCAGCACTGTCTGCGTTAACTGGAATATTATTGGCTATATGCTTAGTTAGGTTTGTGGTTTCTTGATGGTCTAATTCTATCAATCAATTTATCATTTTTACTGTGTTGAGAAAATGTGGCCAGGTGGACACAAACTTATCTGCTAAATAACAAACGATTTGTGCTTTTAGATTCATCATAAATGGTTTAGGAATTAATCCTTCTTTGTGGAGACTGCTTTCGTTTTTATTTGTGGACAACGCAGACAGTTCACTTCGTTTTGGCGTCGTTGAACTCAATTTTTAATAGTAAATCCAATCGCTCCCTTGACGATTAGGATAATATGAGCCTATTCTTCTGTTAATGTTTGCAGCTTGTCCTCTTAATTTCAGAAGACGAAGAAGTTAAAGGGTGCAAGGATTTATCCTTACATGCTGTTTAAAAAATCTTTAGATTACGATTTTATCATTAGTAATTTCAAAAATGGGCTTTTAATAGTCGCACTTGTCAAACTGGACCAATTGAGTTTTAGTATATAACATTTTTATAATTATCTAGATGTTTTTTGCGTGTGTCACTAGGTATTTGATAGTATAATAAGATTAGTGTTGATCATGGAAATCTCATGAAATGAGCTGCGTAAATAAGGGAGTTACATTTTAAAATCACTATTCTTGTTTCTCTGCGGATACAATTTGTTTAAATCGTAAATGCATGGAGGTCCATTAGTTTAATATGTTTATGCAATTCAATTATGAATATGACAGTTCTTCTAAGACATAGAGGCTGAGGGCTAATCTGAGCGAGATTTAGTAAGACAAATTTGAAACTATACGCCTTAAAAAGTACTCTAGAAGTCATTCCATTTTTTTCATGTAGTGTATTGTTTGTGGGGTTCCAAATCATAAATGTGGATTCAATAATAAGTCTTTAAAAATACGCCTACGCTTGGTTGTCTATTTTACATTAATATGAGGTTCAATGATGGCTTGACTTTGAGTGTATTGATGTTAATATCCTGTTTGGGACAATTAATTTGTAAGAATTAATCCTAGATGTAGTTAAAGTAAGAGTAATTGTAAACGAAATTTTATTTACTTAAGGTTAAAATATACATAAAATTATCACGCGAGCGACGTTAAGTGCAATTGTAATCTTGGTTATAATGTGCATGGTAGAAAATAAGTGATTGAAGCATAAACTCCTCACCTGATAAGATTTTCAGGATGCTCTCCAGATAACCATAATTCTATGTGCTTGTGGTTTAAAAATGGAAAAGGTCAAGGTTATGAGAAATAATGTTTAACTGAGTTCAACCAAGAGACACTTTACTTTTTCAGTCATTGTTTTCGGGAAGTACTATTTTTAAGAATGAGGAGTGTCCTATTTTATTAATTTCTTGATGTGTTAATGTAAGAAATTGAGTGAAACCAATGATAGCGTTGATGGGGATTGGGTTAATTTTTGCCATAGTTGATTTCTGATCAGTTCATTTTGATTATTATTTTCAATGAGATACAAAGTCAGTGCGAGTTAGATTGCTAAATATTTTTTATGTTAGGTAGATCACAAATAAACCAGTTTGGCCATTCTGTGTCTCATTTTATTTCGTGCTCTGATATAGATTCAAAAAGGAATAGCGCTATGATTAACTCCACCTACAATAATTCTGAGATATTAAATTTATAGTAGAACTGGCTAGCGTAGCCATAGTATTTGTTTGCACTTCTGTTTCTCATAAAAATTGCTAAAGAACTGATGTATAAATTTTGAAATTTCAATATCAAATAAAAGTTGTTCATCTTTCACTTGTTCATCTCATGTGCTTTTAAGTATAATGTAACTATAACCGGCCTATTTTATAACTTCCCTAAAATCGATTCAGGTATCTAGTTTTTTTCTGTTAATATAAATCGATTGTTTCCTTATAATCAAATTTGAATTATTTAGTAAGAATTACGTAATTATGGATATTTTATAGACAACTATGCCGGTTGATAAATGATTCTATAACGTCTCATCCAATTGTAGATTAAGAAAAGTGAAGTAATATTTTAATGGTTCCAATAAACAATATCAGCATATTTCCCATTGGTATGTTAGTAAAATCTGTTGAAATAGGCAGATATTTTGGTTCTCACATTTAGTTGCTCTGCATCAAATTGTATCAGAAAATAATTGATTAATTAGGTTAGGGCAGGAATTTCTATCGATTACTCCTCAAAGAAACTCGTTTTACCGCAGTCTCGATCAACATAATTTTTATACATATGCTTAAAGTGTGTGAGTAGATTCTTTTTATTTTATCAAAGTTTCCAATCTAACCTAAAGGATGTCTCTCTTTTAATCTTTTGTTTCCTATGATTCACTATGCCAACGAGTTATACTGCTTTTACATCCTATATAGATCGTTGCAACTAGGAAAATTGCTCAAAGCAAGTCTCCTGATTTTCTTTAATATGAAGTTAGATTAATCACGACACGACTATTTCCACTTTCGCTTTATCGCCAGAGCAGGGCATTGCCTTTCTTCATAAAGCCACATTTTAATATGTTTTAAAACTTGCTCAGCTATTCCGTGGTCATATCACTAGGATAAGCTCAGTGTCAATTTATTTTCTCTAAAGTCGTGCTTGTTTGGTAATTTTCCCGCTTTCTAAAGGAAACTGTGACTTAAACTCATTTTTATCCAAAACCAATTCATCGTCATATAGGGCCTATTGAAGGGAATTTCAATCATTTTGTGAATGTATATCTATAGTAAATTAAAGACAGAGCGTATTTGTTTTCAATCCAAAGACCGAATTAACTCTTTTTCATAATTTACCGATTTGATGAGTTAACTTTGTTGGTTTTGACCTGTTGTTGCCTACTAGTTAGGGTAAATAGTAATATTGTATGGACATTATTGTAAAACATTTTGTTTATTGCTCACTTCATGTTTTATATTAATTTAGTCATTTAAACTGCTTAATTATAGATATGTGGTCATATTGTATTTTGGGTATTACACTATACACAGCGTGATCTTTCCCACAATCTCATATAATAGTGTCATTCATATTCACATTTATTGTACCTTCACAATTAGTTGTCTTATATTCAAACTTGAATAGACATCTAATTATTAACTAAATGTCTCTTTAGGAAGATAATAGAAATACTATTTTTATTATTTCCATTCCGATAAATAGATATTTTGCAATTGACTATTGTGAATAATTTATTTTTTCTCTCTATTTTCTGCTTGTTTCGTATTATTCCTTTTTGTTTAATTTGTATATCAGTATATCGTTAAGGAATAACTGGTTGAGATTAAATACTATTTTATATTTTCGTAAAGAAAACTTTATTTAATATAGGGCCATTGTTGTTAGAGCTTTGATTTGTTAATTCAACTAAAATAAAGAAGAAACTCTACTTGTATTATCTGCTTGTCATTTAATCTGGTTCTAATTGAAATACAAGTTCTGTAACCAAAGGCTTGTATTTTGCTATCTTACTTCCTGTTTATCTTAATTAAGGACGATTTCTTGGTATTGGCTTTAAAAAATACATTCATGATGCTTGTAAAAGCGATGTCTAGTGGGGATTATTTATTTACTTTACTTTACTTTACTGCGGCTGACTCCTTTTGGAGGATAAGCCGGCTCCACATTTCATGGAGTTTCTTGGGAATTTGGTACAAGTGGTGTCCCCTCACCACTGGTGTGATTCGGTTCTGAATGCATTTATTTGGTAAAGGGTTATGATCATTTATAATTGATCGCGTTTTCCCAAGGATTGTATACTACACTGTTCACATAAATGTAAATTTCAATATGGAAGGACGATGTCAGTGTTTTTAGGGTGAATTTAAAATTGAGGTTTTTTTCGTCTGTATTTGTTTCCATTAACACACTAGAATGTAAAATGTAGGTTTTTGTAAATTGATACAAACGAGCAAATATGTGTTTCTCCTACTTTTGTTGAATAAAGAAACTTGTGAAATAGTGTTTTGGTGGGCTAATTAAAAATCCCTCATATCTTAAAATTGTAATCAAGTTCAAGCTAAGATGTGTATATGACGCTTTTGCCTGAAATAAATGCAAATTTTAATAAAGAACGACGATGTTGGCGTTTTTAGGGTGAATTCAAAATTGAAGTTTTGTCGTCTGTATTTGTGTCCATTAACACACTAGAATGTAAAATTTAGGTGCTTTTAAACTTATAAAAACGAGCAAATATGTGTTTCTCCTACTTTTGTTGAACAAAGAAATAATATAGAAATGGTTTTTTGGTGGGCTTATTAAAAATCCCTCACATCTTAAAATGTTAATCAAGTTCAAGCTAAAATGTGTATGTGACGCTTTTGCATGAAATGGTTCACATGGTGAATAATGTTTGCTCTTTAAATATGTCATCCTGATTAATTAAAATGCCAATTATTTTATAAAAGTTTAAGCTCGACGAAAGCTGTTAAATGTTTTTACAATTTTTTTAATATTGGAAAATTACCGTAATAAGTTGAAGGAAAAATTTCAAAATACAAGAAGCAAAGGTTCATTAATTACCATAGCATAGATAAACAAGCTAAAAGAAATGAATCTAAAAGTTAGCTTATGAAATTAAAATATGCCGAATCTATTGATAATTTTAATGAAATTATAATAATTCCACTGTATGCGGAACTATCAATAGTCGATAGTACATAAATATTGTTAATTCACAGGCAACTAAAATTTGAAGCGACAGGATGTTGATTATTGACGCCATTATGCCATAAGTTAAGAGCGATTAAGATATCTAAATGTTACCTTAAGCATATACAAATCGATTATTATGCAAACGTTTAATAACTGAAAATTCTTGGCTCACCATCAACATCAAAAGAATGCTAAGCTGCATTAATGAAGAATAAAATAACCATATCTTACTTCTTCGTAACCACGTACTATTAATTTAAAGTATGCTGTCTGTATAGACAAACTTCTTGGCAAATAAAATGGCCAGAGTTGACTTGCCTTAGATGTGTGGTTTGTTTTCTAACCATAGAATAGCAATTATTGTAGGACATAGAATATAAGGATAAGTTAAAAAGCTAACTTGAAAGTGAAGGAAAGAAGTGTTAAAATGCTAAGCTTATTAATATGCTGCTCAATAATACAGGTGTTTCCGATATTCCTAATATTGTCAAAATTAAATTTATTATTAAGATTATTTTATTACTCGGGTGATTTATATATATTTTATTGCATCTGTTTACGTTTATTTTTTCCAGAAAATGGAGATATATATATTATTCTTTTGGAATTTTAACTTCATTAAAAGTCATGGTAACGTTTAAGTGTCAGAAAAAATAACATATTGTTGGTCTTTTCTCATTTTCTCCTCAAATGCATTTGTTTGATTAGTTCTAAAGAACAAAACAAAAAGAAAATTGAAACTGAACGTCGAATAACTTACGTGCATCACCTCGAGTTCAGGCACAATGCCAAAAATTGTTGTTTTCTGCTTGCGTCAATCAGGATGAAATTTTATTATCCACAGTGCTTCTTAATGAGTTAGTAATGAATAAATCGTTCCGTATAAACAAATTGCTGTTTAATTTAGACAAGATGTTATAGCGATTTTTGGCGTTGGGTCAGAACTGAAAGTGATGCACATAAATTATTTTACGATCCCCTATTTTACACTTTTTGGCCGCTTTAAAAGGCTGTTTGTTTTGCCTTTTAAAAATGTGTAAAAATGTTCAATTTTTGTTACTTCAGGAGAAAATGAGAAATTTAACGTTTTTTAATACTTCTGTGTATCACATCTGCGAGTTTGAGATAAACATCAATCCAATTGTCTCTAACTCATCACATAACATAGAAAAACTACCGGCAGTCACACGTATTGACGGGTTTGAACTTCTACGGCCATCATCAGAGCACGACAGCAAGTCGACAAATGAGTATCAAACCGCAATGCATATATAAGTATATCAAAATTAGATGTGCTGCTCCCACCTGTATTGTTTTTGCAACATCGTCACGGACAACAATACAAAAAGTCAGCAACTGATGAATCTCAGCCATATCACCATGAGAGGAAAGAAAAAGGAAAATTAATTTTAGAAAAATTTCCAATAAAAAATAAGAAAAATTCCAAAAAAATATGAGAAACGAAAATAACAAATATAATTTAGACACACACTGTACTTGGCACTGTACTATAGAATACATTGATATCCTTCTTTTGGTTTCATATACCGCCTCGGCAACTATAGTGTTAGTATCATGTACCTTTTTAGTACTATAATGTTGTTATCGGTTACTAACACAATAACCATAGTGTTAGTATCCTTTACACACTAGGTATATATATTATATAGAGTGAGTTAGCGTAGAAGTCGCATTTTCGAGACTTTATATGATGTTAGCTTCACTACTATAGATTTACACGTTCGTCTAGGAGATTGTACCGTCCTATTATCCCACGTTCCTCACCCAAATATATAGTGGTTAAAGGGCGTAATACCGGATCCTACTGATGAGTCACCAGTAAGCACGAAACGAATGTGCATTAGATTATACTATCCGTTCATGCTGTCTTTGGTTTTCCTTCTGATCACAACTGAACTAATTTGTTACTAGATTCGCAACACCTAATACTTACTTGCGTATATATTAGTTCTCCGCAACAAACAATATTTAAGTTCATGCAAATCACGGTAATTTTGCTATGTTGTGCGATTGGTTAGATAAGATGAGATTGGGGTTTGTCTAAAGCTCGCAAGCTTCATTTAATGAATTGTTATCACCAACTCCGCAATAATTGATGGTTTAGTCGTACTACAGTTGCAACTAAATATTAGTAAAATAAACTCGTACTTCTTCACTTAATTAAATACGAACCAAAAATTTATATAATTGTAATAATAATAATGACTTTTTTTGTCGGCAAAGGCCATCTGGCCTGGCAATTGAAAACATCGTGATACAGTTCAAAAGTAGGATTAGGTATTGGTAAGTAAACTAGTGACTAGTACTTGTTATTCGAAACTGATAACGGCGAGGCTAGTAGAAAATGAGAAAGAAAAGGGCCCTCAGCATGTTTGTGACAATTCCTCGTGAAGAAAAGTAAAGTTAAGATGACTAGAATAGAATCGACTAGAATAAAAGCTTGCGAAGAATCATGATACCAATTCCATCTGTATAAATTGATGCTTTCAGTTGCGCGAATGTAGCGAGCTTTGTTTCAACTGGCACCCAAGTGGAACAAACAAAATTTTTTTAGAGGATGAGGAAGAATGAGTACCAGCCAGCGACGGCAAAATCTCTTCGCATTCTGTTGAGTTTTCATTAGAGTAGTTGAAATAGAATGAAGGGCTTTAGTAGGACAATTACGGCAAATTATTTGACACTTGTAAGCAATAAATATGAGGATGATTGTTGGTGATGTTTAGTTTCGAGCGATGTGCCTTAGGTGGAGTCAAAACGGAAAGAAACTTTATCTTGTAAAGGGGCTATATATAGACATATCGTCAAAAAGAGTATTACGGGTGAAGAAGGACTAAGTTGTGCTTTCAGCCAGTGTTCTCGCATAAGATTTTGTTAATGAAGTGTATTTCGTTGAATATACTTGTGACTTTGGAAAAAAGAAAGAATTTGTTAAAGATGTTGGAGATATAGTTAAGTTAAATTGAAACATTAAAATCGCACGTGATATAGTGATGAAAAGGATGAGCAAAAATCGGCAGCGAAAGGCAAGTTGAGACCTTATTAACGAACGAAACAACTCGTAAGTGTCGATTGAAACATAGATTTACCAGGTGTATGCGTTCACGATAGTTCTGACCGTGAAGGAAGACATTTGAGAAATCGAGTTGCGATGTGCTCAATGGCATAGGAGAAGGCTAAGATGAGATGGAAATAAAATTCGCTGGCATAGCATAAAAAGGATAGGGCGTAGATTTTGAATAATGTGAGTTGCAGAGTACGGTTTTGCATCTTGAAGCAGATCAAACGGGCCAATTTGAAGAGAGTTGCCGTGACTTAGATAGGATGGAGAGATTTAGAAATAAAGATACCTAGATGTTTGACCAAGTCAATCATCTCAATATCTATTGGACAATTTGCCGTCAGGAAATGAGGGATAGAGTCGGAACCGATTTTCATTAGTTGAGTATTGTCAGGATTGAGTTTAAGACCGATTACGATAAGGTGAGAGTGCCGAGAAAATAGTATCTGAGTATTTAAAGATGAGGAAGCGTTGGGTGAATCCTGATAGTTGAATAATTACCATATCATCGGTATATTGAAACAGCTTAAACCGGTTGTCCGCAAGCTGAATCTGTGGGGGGATCAAAGAAATGCTGTTTTTGGGATAAGTGAGATTATCGACTTACACTATTTTCGAGACATCGGTTGATAACTTCAACAATCAGAATGTAGTGATTCCAGTCTAGTAGAGCAATCATTTCGACAGGGACATAATATTGTTAAAATTGGTATTTACATTTAATGTCTTTGACTGCTTGATAGACCATGGCCGGCGTCACGTAGAACCAATGAAATTTATCACTCTCCCAGTCATCAAACATTTTAGCAGATGGAGTGGATGTGGAATACGAATTTACAAGATAGCTCGGATATTCGTCAGCATAACTGGAGTCATCCGAGCCCGAGAATGTATTGTGAAGGACAGCCAAGTTTCGACAAGGGAACATATGTCCAGCTTGTTTGAAGATAGAAATGCCCGCAGATGAATATCTTTGGTCTGAGTGTCCTGCAGTTAATAAAGTTTTCCGAGAAAGATTTCGTAGGAATAAAATAAAACTCGATAGGAAAAGCGGGCATGAGTTTTACAGCGGCAGTCGGAGCGCGAGCGTTGACTGATAAGGGTGACAGTTCACTCGTTGATAAGAATCTGAAGTTCATCATCAATTTCGATTTTCTTAATCCAGCTCTTGTCAGGCGAGTTGGGGGAATTAAGGGTTTTAAAAGCGGGACAAAGAAGGTTTTTTAGGGCTCGAATAGCTGAACTGATGCAGCTAACAGATTGTTATTTGTATTGTTAATTATTTTCGTAATGAAGTGGCCATTAATCACAATATACATACAATCATCTTTTCAGTGTTTTCCATTATAAATATATATATATATATATATATATGAGAACGAGGCTTTTGACGGAAAATTTATATATATCGTATTATTATATTTCAAAATATTACACGATTACATAAGATATATCTCTCAATAGTCAATGTGAAATAATTTATCCAAATGAAACGAATGAGCACGGACTAGGTTGTGTTTATCAGTTATTAGTTCATATATTTTGGGCAAGCTAAAAGTTAAAATCTTTCAACTGTACTATATTTACAGAAATTGTTATCTGGTATAAAATTGTTGTACAAAACTTATTCGAACTTATTGTTCATATATATTTGTTGTGTAATATTGGTGTTGTATGCTCATAATGATTTATTAGCTTTTAATTTTGGTTATACTTTTTTATGGATTTATGGTTGAGCTTCCAGGTTGATAATTTAAACAAAAATACTGTGTGATTGTAAAATTGATTATGTAGGTATAAGTTCAAATGATTTTAATTTTAAGTAACTGTTCAGAACACATAACTTAATCGAGAATTCAGTACTCCACACAGGAATTAAAGCCACTTATCCTTTTTTCGACAAAATATTATTCTACAGACTTAATCACTGTTACTTTTTCTATCTATAAAACTATTTAAATAAATTTATAAAATGCAGTTAAAACTGTAGTGTGCTGTGATCGGAAACTTATGCGTAAAATATTTTGTTTTACTCAAGTTTATATTCTTATATTTAAATTAGTTCAATCAAGTTTTAGTCAGATTTCGAATAGCTATTCCTTAACACACAGCATATACTATATGATATTTTATTTCTCTTGTTTGTTTAAAGAGCACAATTGTTAGTCATTCACAGCCACAAATGGACGTTTTAGTGATTTCTACTTTTATTTCGTGTGCTAACGTTCATATTATCCAAGGACTATATCGCATAGTGTATATAATAGCAATGATTTTTATTACTACAATTCATTTTATTAAATAAAATGATTCTATGGCTCTCATTTCATTTTATTAAATAAAATGGTTATATGACTGGCATTTTAAGACAAATATAGTCAATAATTAGAAAATATTTTCAAAATTTGTTTTATCGAAACATTTATGGTTATTATTTATAAACCAAGTTTTATGGCCCAGATATTTGAAACTAAATATCTTGACTATTTCGTTGATTTTTCATAAATATAATACAAGTGAGGTGCAATTTTTGTTATATATTTTTATAATCCTATGCAAAAATAAACATTTATTCAAGAGTTTGAAGTTTATATATTCGTTAGATAATTATTCGTACTATACGAAAAGTTTGCAAATTCCTTAAATAGATATAATAGATACATTAATTTCAGTTTTACCGTCTAGCTCTACTGCTGTTTGCGATTAACGAAAAGCGGAAAAGTGGAACATTATTAGTAGAAAAGCTGGATGTCACTTTGTATAAGTTTTGGGTAGTTTGAATTCTGGGTTGTCAGTAAACTTATTTTAAAGTCATCTTCAATCTACAACGTAGACACCCTTGTAAAAATCGTACTAATATTTGCTCCATTAAATAGGTAATCCAAGGCTTTGTATGAGCTTGGTTCATGCTGACTTTTGTATGTCATTCTAATTCTATTTGAACTAACTACTGCATAAAAGTTAAATGGTCTATAAAACCCAAATATAGACATTTATAAATTTATATGAGTCATATCTTCAGCGTAAAAATATTTATACGGTAGACAAATTTTCGTTTCATGCAGACAAAATTGTGACATCATAAAATAAAATGAGATTAATTGGTATGTACATCATGTTAGCACCAGCTGCACTCATTCCTGGTAGGTCATACGATACTCTCTGAGGTTAAACTATTTGACCGAAATTTTTGCCCATTTCTTTTTTGATGCAGGTATGTTGGTCTTCTTAAAATATCTCTCGTCAATTTCCATCTCATACAGTGCAAATTTTCTTCATTTTAAATCACATGTTTTACGTGTGTATTGCTCTGAGAATTAATAGAATCAAATATAATTTCATGTCACTTCTCTTCTTTTTACACTGCTTTAAAAATCATTGGAATAAGTGCACTTATGTCCATTCCCCATACATAATACGCAACTAATTGCAGTCCCTTGACTATTTACAGATATGAATTTATGCATACATACATAAATGCACACATACATTGTTGTATATTTATATACATATATATATTTTTTGTATATAAATATGTATATATATTCATGCATAGAAAAAGACAGGCATAAGATTTTATAAAAATACATAAGTTAATACATATATACATACTTCTTTAAATATATGCAAATTTTTACATAGGAATGTTCATGAACACAATTGCATGTATGTATGTGACTGAATCTATACATATATGCACACATACATAAAGTGTTTCATATATACGTACATACAAGCCTGTATAGGTTTATTCGTGCGTAAAAAATACACACAAATAAGAATGCACGCAAACACACGCATTCACATACATGCATACATATAGGCATACATAAATACAGACATAAAAATGAATATTTGTATACACCGATGCTTGAATAAATTAATAGATGCATGCATTTGAATTTATTCATGCATCCATGCCCGAACGGTGATACTTTCATTGTGAGTTCCAGTAGAGCCCGAGACCATATGAATAGAAAATACATTAATTTTACCCTGGACCATTCGAAGAAAAAATCTATAACTAGTAGCTCACTTCGCCTATGATTGCGAAAATTAGACTTCAGTATTAGGGTGATAATGACGGCAGTCGCCTGCATACAATATTTCCCCAGATATATTGCAATTTATCGCAGAAAACGAAGACAATTAAGTAGAATCTAGAGCTGGGTCCGGAATTCGCTTAAAAGAGAAATTTAATTGTATCCTTTTGAAGCTGGAAAATTCTCGTAAACGCTATCAGTACACCTTGCAGGGGCCGATTATTAGTCGGTCTGGAAATTGATATTGCTATAGCCAATCGTGGTTAATAATTTATTATTCGATTTTTGTTGAAAATTTTCAGTCGATTTGCGCTGTTTTAAAAGATTTTCACATCAAGCATGCTAAATGTAAAACTGAATGGAGTTTGTGCATGAAATTTGGAATTAACAAATACTTAATTATCGATGAAGGGAATGCATTTTGTCATTCCTAAATTTTATTCATGCTATTGCGCAATGCAAAAGTAACTTTCAGGCAATTTTATTCATAAAAAATTATCAGCATTGCATATGCTTTGGTTAGACTGAAGATGCATTTGATCTCTAACGGTGGTGCGTTTACTAACGTTTGAATTGATTAATTGGTCCCATATTTCATTCAAAAGAACTGGCAAATACGGCAGCATGAAATCGACTTATTTAGATAGTTTAATCAGTTAGAAGTTATGCAGAGTTTTTGGATATCTATTTTTTCCAAAAAACATTTACTTCCATCTTGATGGGAACGCAGGCTATCTAGAAACCATATTTTGAATTGTTGTGGCGTTATTGAATGCGTGGAAGTGAAGGGTAATTTAATGTTAATATCGTCTGTTTGCCTTTGCAAAAATATAAAAAAATCGTTTTTTTGATATTTTTAGGATGGAATGTGATATTTCTAAATAAACGGAATTGTGGAAAAAATGATTAGACATTTTTTTGTTGTCAGATGAAATGAATACAAAAACTGGCGACTTGAAACAAACTGCTTATCATTACTGACACGTTGCTGTATTTTTTACAGTAAATGACAAACTAGCTTATATTTTTAGTCGAAAAAAATACGAGGTATGCCTAGAAAGAAACAAAATTCAATAAGAAGAAAAATATAGCACATATTTAGCTCTATCTGGAAGTATTATCTACATTTGCAATACATGCTACCAAATATGCACCAATAATTACCAAAACCTGCCACTACGTACGGTATTTAAACTTTTATAAAGGGCACAATTTGCCATATTTAGGGAGTTTTGCTGATGCACAAAAGAATCACCATTTCATTTTGGAATAATAAAATTCGTGTAAGCGGTGGCCACGGTCTTAAAGAATACTTTTTCCCTTTTGGTAATAGATTTAAAAAGTAACTATTGAATTATTTGGGCAATCGTTGATTGGATGTTTTGTGAACCCAGCTCTTTAAATTAAGATTGCGAGCTTGATATAAACACTAATCCAATTGTATTTAACCAATTACACAATTTAGAAAAAGTACTGCCAATCAGACGTACTGACGCGTTTCAACTTTCAATTACTATCATTAAAGTACGAGAGCAACCTATCTAGCGAGGATCAGACCGCGATGCACATATAAAGTAAGCAAAATGGGATATACGGCTCTCACATCTAGCAATCTCGCATAAATCGTACTTGACTTGCAATTTCATTGCAAAATTTCGTTGCGTTTATAGCTTTCGCTACACGTATATTAGTTTTATAATTAAGCAATGGTAGATTGCAAAATTAGTAATATCAAATTATTCAATCCTGTTTGGTGTTTATATCAAGTGCGAACTATTAATTCAATGAATTGTTATCACTTCCTGCGAAATCAATGAATATTTACTTATATATCTTATATGCATGTAACGATAGATTCAAAAAGTTAATGATAACGGCTGCATGGAAAATGTTTAAATGACATCTACAGTCAAAATCAATGTATGCGAGACAACTTGAGTTGAGAGTTCCATACTTAATTTTGCTTCATTATATTTGCATTGCTGTTTGATCATCGTTACTAAGTTTGCTGTCGTGCTTTTATGATAATTATGGGAGGTCGAAACGCTTAACTGACGGTGGTTTTGCTTTTTGCGACTGGTTGAATGAGATGAGACGTGTTTATATTGAAATCTGGGACAGATTTAGCGAAAATCTTAGCCACAGAGCTACAATTAACCTGCGCCTAATTTGATTTAGCAAAAGCCATATTCAGTTGTCTAGTTTGACTACTTTTAATATTACCTGGTCCTAGTTATACGCAACAAGTTTCGTTTAAAACTTTTTAATTATCTTAGCAATTGCATCATGAATTTCATTAGATTCAATTCTTAATATATTTTGCTACGAAATACTGCTTTTATGTGATCGTAATTATGTGCACATTGTAGCTAGACATACGTTTTTTTAGTAAAAGCTAGAAACCTATTCTTAAGCCGTCGTCAAATAGAACATTGTTATATATATATATATATATATATATATATATATATATATATATATATATATATATATATATATATATATATATAAATTCGTTTCTTGCTTTGCAACTTGACATTTTCCTTTAAATCCATTTTGTAATAATAAATAATAATACATTTATTTGGCATCAAAGGCCAACTGGCCCGACCATTGAAATAACAAATCAAAGGTAGGATATGTGGAGGTGAATGAAATTGTGACTAGCAAAGTATTTAATAGCAGGGCGGAGGAATTGATGAAGAGAAATGTTTTAATCAACTTCATGATAGTTAAATTTTGTGAAAAATAAAAATTAAATTCCATTTGACTAGACAAGATCAATTGGAGTTAAGTCCATGAAGTGTCCGAGCATCAATGCGGGGTAGGCTGGGTCCGGACAGATGACTTTGAGTGTGCGATCGAAATTGATGGCGGACCGGAAGCAGGCGTCGACCGACGCAGTTCTTTGTCGTGGATATTGAATTTATGAAGTGTAGTATTGACCAGTATGAAGTCGACTTGATTGAAGCTAGTGTGTCGTGCAGGGATCACTGGCGTCCGTTGAACATGGTTATGACTGATGGAAGTCGAGGGAGAGTCGATGTCAGATGCAAACCGTGGGGTAGTCCAGCATGGATTTTGAGTTTCCGGTCTTCCACTGAAACAGAAAGGAAAATTATTGGATGAGCAAAACGTGGTAAAATATCAACTATATGGATATGATAGAATGAAAAATGAGAATAGAAGTGATATCAGGGAGTCAAGAGTGAGAGATTTAAAACTAGAGGGGAAAAGTGGAAATTAGATGACAACCAGAGGGATTTCGCCCTCCGAAATCAATAAAGAGAATAAATTCATGCCAAATGAGGGAGCGATTTTCTTTACATTCTCGTCTCTTAGCAATTGTCATATGACAAAAAGTTATCGAAATTCTGCGATTTTATTATTTAAAAATACAATCAAACATTATTATAACCTTTTTAAAATCTAACACAAACCGTAACACACAAATTATTTGCAAACTTAGATTAAGCAAACACTGAAACCACATGTGTTGGAAAAATTATCTTGGAACCATTATATGTACTATGCATAGCTCACCTAGCCTCAATTTATTTCACATTGGCCAGGAGGAATATGCCAACGCTGGCATGAACGAAACTTGTTACAAAATTGACGCAAGTTTTATTGGCTTCAAGGTTAATCATTACTTTAAGCGAGCCTCCGACAAAGTATATTTTGAGTATTTTGAAAGCTTTCGTTTAATAAAATATTTTTTTAAACTTAACGATACCATTCAGTGTGTGCACTCATATAGATGGTATACTTAACATGTAGTCACACTCTAAAGGGCTTTGGAAACCGACTATGTTTTGACAGAAAATATGAATACCAATTATTTGAATAAAGTTTTCCTGCTTAAAATAAAAACCAATCCCATTAGATCTAACACGTCGCACAACGTTGAAGAATAAAGCCTGTCTCACGTACTGCCTCGTTTCTAATTTCCATGATATTCTTCATAGCATGATGGCATCCTGGTTAGAGAGTATCAAGCCACAATAAATTTATATAAAATTTGGAAAAGCAGAAATACGGTTCTCACGCATAGTATTCTCGCATACATTATATCTGATTGGAATTGTCGGCGGCACAATTTCTATACAAGTTTGGACAAAGCATTTGTGGCACCTTTGGCCACATTTATGTATATTGTACTATGAAGCCATCATCAATTGCGCGTGTAGTGATATATGTTATTTAAATCAGGTTTGCGAGCTTGAAATAAATGCCAATCCCTTTGTATCTAACCAGTCGCACAACTTCTTTAGAAGAATTGTCATCACCACTCAAACAATCATAAAATATTTAATGTGAATAGATTCAACTTTAAACATTTTCTACTTCAGAAAAATTATACTTTTTTGCCCAAGATCAGCATTATGAAATTTTCATTGTAATTATGAACTCATAGAAGAATAAAAATTTCTTGCTTCAACCACTTATTATGATATGAAGTGTAGTTTAATATAAATTTTGCTTTCATTTGAAAGCCATAAATTCATTCTGATGTCGAATTATATTTCCTCGTTGGTGTACAATGAATTTTGTCTATAAAAATTAAAATTATTTCAAATCAATATCTCGTTTATCCATCTATTTTCTATGAGTTTCGTAATTGATCAATACTGAGCCGAGTGGCTTGAATAGTTTTCATATCAATGTCATTGTCCAGATGACATATTTTTTACCGAATGCAGCTTAAATGCACAACAATCTACGTTGTGTTTAATATTAGGTTAAGTTGAAATTTTGCTAGAAACATTCGTGATTTTACCATATTGAAGAGAAACATATCCGGTGTCTTTGAATTGTTGCACGAAAAGAATAAAGTTTAGGGCGTCGCTTACGCATTATTTTATTTAGGCGTGTTCTCATTTACAAGAAGATAAGTTATTCATTTTGTCATTAGCCGAGAAAATAAATTTGATTTTCACTTGTCAATTTGCACTCAATGTAACTTACCTTTTCTTCCATCTAGGGTGATTCATCTATTAACAATACTGTTAGCGATGCACAACTCGGCAATGCTTTTGTCCAGACATCGCACATGACAAACTAAAGTCATTTAAGTCGATTAACACTTTGTTTTTAAAACGAACATTGGTTGCGCGGGCGGTGATAACAATTTCTATACTAAAATTCTTATTTTAATCTGACAAATGAGTGTGCTTAATGGGTCCGGTGTTTATATCACCTTCGCAACCTTAATTATGGTAAACACTTTGTTTTGTTGGTTTTACACAATATTAAGAGCAGAAGGTCTTCTGCCTTGTTTCAGTTAATCATTATGCGTTTTTCTGTAAATACGAGCTGGAAGGCTATCTGGTTAAAAACCGATAGTTGAAGGAAAATCACTAAATTTTTGTAACCGCAATCGAGGTAGCATTAGTTGATACACTTAATTTTTCTACTGCTTGTACTTGAAACTGAATGTGATTTCAAATTGGTCTAAATACTGTTATTTATGTGGCATCTTCTATAACATACTATTACAACTCAGCGTAGGGAATGAAAACTAATATTTTTCAACATTATGTATTGCTTTGAATTAATCATTTTTTTTGTGTGTAATAAGCATTGAGTAGCACTTGGCGCATTTAGGTGTAACTTTTTTATAGGTGCATGTTCTGACAACCATTTGAGCATGGTCAAAGTATCGGATACTTTATGTATTATATTTGAATAGCAATGAATCGATTAAGTTTACTTACTTACGATTACTTACTTACTTTACTACATTTCAGAAATTCGTAACGATGGCATAACTCGTTTACGGTATAAAGAATCAGACATTTTATTTCAAATTAGATCTGGCAAATAGAAGTGGCTTTAGAACTATTTTATAGACATGCTTTTACTATAACTTGTTATTCGAATTTAACAGATATATTTTGACATTTTCTTCAATTGGGGTGTTTTATTTCATATTAAGCCGTCAAAAAATCTTTTCCCTATTATTTGATAGTATTGCCTACTGGTCATGCTGTCTTTCGTTTATCCTTTTGGGCATATTTTAAATAATTTGTTACTGAATGCACAACATCTAATACAAAATTGCATTTATATTTGTTCTACGTCACCAATAGTATCTAACTGTTATATATTTAATTGAATGATGTTATGATTAACGCGAAATTTAATGACTGATGTTGATCAAGGCCAGAGAATATGTATCTGCTGAGGTAACAGATGTTCATAAGTAGAAATACTTAATTTTTGTGAAATTTAGCATATCTTAAAATCCATTGTGTTGATATCATGTACCGACTCGGCCTCCATAGTGTCCGTACCATGTATCGACTAGGCAACCATCGTGTTGGTACACTTTAAAGCCTCGGTATATACCATACATAGTGAGTAAACTTTAAAGTCGCGTTGTCGAAAACTTTATATGAAGTTAACTCAACTACTGCTGGTATACAAATTCCTATAAGGGATTGTACCGTCCTATTTTTTAACATTACTTGACCAAGTATATAGTGGATATCGAGCGTTGTACCGACACCTTCAGATGAGTTACTGGTAAGCAATAAACGAATTTTCACGTGAAATTATACCTTTCGTTCATGCTGAATTTGGTTTATTCTTCTTGTCCTATTTGAACTAATTTGTTATTTGGTGCGCAATATATATATATTTATATATACATATATATATATATATATATATATATATATATATACATATATATATATATATTGATTTTCCGCACCAAACTATATTTAACCTTATATATCTAATTGAGTGATGTCATAATTACTGTGAAAAGTTATAACTAATATCTATTAAAGTCTGAGTGTGTGGATTAACTGGAGTAACAGGTGTTCAGATGTTGTTTTGGTTCTTCAATTTGGTGAAATTTAGCATATCTTGAAATCCATTTTGTTGGTACCGTATACCGAATCTGCAGCCATAGGGTTGGTACAATTTACAGGACCGGTATATATATATATAATTAGTTGGCTTTGAAGTCGCATTGCCGAAGAATTTATATGATGTTATTTCCACTACTTTTATACACATTAGTTTAGGGATCTGTACCGTCCAATTGTCCCACATTACTTGACAAAATATATGGTAATTAGGCGACGTAGTATCAGTTCCTACTGATGAATGGCCAGTAGGCTCATAACACGTGTACATAAGATACTACCTATCGTCTATGCTGACTTTGTTTTATCCTTCTGATCCTATTTGAACTAATAATTTAATAGATCCACAACACGTAATACCCAGTTGCGTGTATACTCGGTATTTAAATACATAGCTAATTTTACAATAAGTCCACTTTTGAATAATAAACGCCTTTCCTTTGTTTTGGTTGTTGTTGTTGGTTCGTATGAATTTTTTGTAAACCTTTGCGCATGTAGCACGCAGTTCCTATTTCAACTTTGGAATCAAACAATGTTCGTTTAATAATTGGAATCATGCTGTTGTCGTAAATTAAACGCAACATTTAACTTCTTTTTCGTAATTCGCAAAAGTATACTCTCATCACTATTGTACATATTTGGTTAAAGTGCAAGCCGAAATATGTTGTATTGCCATCTGCAACAACATTGTTTAATGCAAACGATTTTACTTGATATGTTTATGGTCCGCGACTGAATTTAAAACCAACAAGTTTTGTTACACCACAACGCATTGTGCAATATTCTACCGTGTGTAGTATGCGTAAATCGATTGAAATGAATTTTAAAATGTTTAGTATTAACAGTAAGGTAAACAATGAAGGAAATAATTTTCCAAAGATTTGCATGCCTTTTAAATTGAACGCGTTTATTAGCTTGGTCTGCTTTGCAACGCTTTGCTGTTTTTTTCAGGCAACGAAGTTATGCAAAATGATTACTTTTCATTTCTGTGGTACTTTTGTTAAATAGCGCGCAAAATAATTGAAATCCTATCATCGGGAGGTTATGACTCCCGTTCATTCCCTCTTGTTAGTTTAAATCTCCACTGTAAGCAGATAACAAGAAATCAATAGCTAAAATATAAGCATTGCTACTTTTATGTCGACGAGTATCTGGCCATTGACAATTGATGATGAAATACAAATTTCTAGCCTATGCCGAGTTCATGGGACAAAAGTGCTTCTGAAGGGGAAACGTTTTTGGAAGTTTTTAAAGATATGGCAAAAAGAGATTGTATGACACGACTGAACTTACTTTCGTTTCTGATTATGCCATTGAATTAGGAAAGGTTATCTCCGTTTTTATGCTAATATGCAGACAAGATAAATAGTATCTATATTAGCATAGCTTTATATTTTTTGCGTCGCCATGTCAACATAAGAAAATTTCTCGCGTTTTTTTATTGAAATGTCCATTCACTAAGAATTGTTGACATTGCTTTTAAAGAAGTGCGCATTTGCCAAGACATAAGCAGTGTAGATTCATTAAATAAGTTTTAATTTGAGGTCGGGTTATTTATTTCGCCAACAAACAAATGTTTAAAAACATGGTTTGAATTATTTTTCTGATGGTGTAACATTCCTGTGTGTTTATTACCTGATCTGCGTTTTGACTAACGCAGCTTTCATTATTCCAGAAATTTAATCCTAGTTTGAGATACATAAAAGCAGATAAGGAGAAGGAAGAGCGGAAGATCATGGTATTACCGAACTCTATATTAAATAGGAAAGTGAAATCAATAGCTTTAAAATACAATATAAGGACCGTTTTAAAACAGCCCCTTACACTAGGCACTATACTCCCTAACCAAAAAGAAAAGATTGAACCCTTAGACACTTCAGGAGTGTATGAGATCCCATGCAATGATTGTAGTCTCAAGTATGTTGGTGAGACCATGCGTCCAATCAAAGTAAGAAGAGGTGAACATAAAACTGCGTGTAAGTATGGACATATTGCTAAATCAGATCTTGCTCGTCATGTAGTGGAGACTGGGCATACTATCGACTGGGAGGAATGCAAACGCATAGCAATATGTAGTCGTAATAGGGTGACGAGATTGATTAGGGAATCTATAGAAATTAAATCTAGAGATGATATTATGAATGAAACAGCTGTTGAAAAATCTTTAGGTCCGATTTGGAATACTGCACTAGCTAATGGAAAGAAAAGGCAATTGCATGAATTGGTAACTGAATCTAGCTCCAGTAAAAGATTAAGAACATCAGATTAAGATTGACTAATTATTGGGCTTTTATTCAAGAAATGAATAAACAATTATGAATATAGCCTTCAAATTTCATCTCTAACTATTCATTTGATTTTAAAACAAATAGTGATTTCAACCTTAATTTTCTGTTTACACCCCCACCCTACCCATTGGAAATATTCTAATAATACAATATTTATAAATAATAATTTGTCTGACGCGTGCAAAGGGTAAATTAATGTCTATTGACTGCAGTTTCATTTAGATGTACGTACATGTGTATCAAAATAATTTAACCAAGTTTTTTCTAGTTATGCATACACATACACATGCACATGCGTGGCGTGCGCCAATAACTGTTATTAACTTATCTATCTTGAGTATAACTTAGTGGTTTGAATTGTAAATTAACATGTGCATTAGTCGTTTCGGACTTCTGTTCTTATCACTCATGGCATGTTTTTATGACGAGTGTTTCTGAATTATGGGTCTCCCCATCTCAGTTACGTCATTTACATTGATTGTGAAAAAAACGAATAGTTATTGCATGCAATTGATAAATTATTATTCAGCCACTCTTGTCTAAATTAGTTAGATGAAAACAGCGGTTATAAAAATGCACACACACACACACACATGTGACACGCGAATATCTAATGAAAGGTCAGTCTGTGGTATATAAATATTATGACTAGAGGAAATAACACATTTGCTTCATTTGTTTCGTGAAATGCATCTGATGAAGATCTACGGTAATGTGGATCGAAATATTATGAAAAAAAAAGAAATTTACTGGAACAATGAAAGCTGCGTTAGTCAAAACGCAGATCAGGTAATTTCAATTAATGCAGTACCACACAAAAAGCATTCCTTTAAGAAACATTCCTGTGTGTTCTTGGAAATAATAACTAAACTGTCTCTTTTTACTGATGTTGTTTAAAAGTATTCTGAACAGTGAAACGATGTCTATATCCATACGTATGAATATATGTTAATTTTTTAATCTAAATGTAGGAAAGATAACTTTTATATAATAATACTATTCATTTTTACCTTCTTAGAGAAAAAATGTGCACATTTTAAAAAGTAACGGCGTTACGAAAGTTGATACTTAACTACCGCATAATTATGTTAAAACCCACAGAACGAAGGAAATCTACTTATTATACAGAGAAGAAGTCTAGCCTACACAGTAAGACACTTAAACAAAATTTAGAAATCAGACACTCTAGAACTCTAATCAGTATTTACACTAAGGCAAGTAAGCTTGAAATTGATAGAATTGATCTATTCAGCGCATTATTACGGATACGCTTTTCGGAACGTTTGTTCCAAATTTTCTTTTGAATGTGATGTTTTATTGCTTCTGTCAATACGTATTATTTCAATTAAATCCTTCGTCTTTTTACATATTCCTACTGTATTCCTCTTAATTTAAATCTTAAACTAACCACTTATATCACATCACCTGTAGTCGCGCAACGTCTTCTTTCTTTATAGACCAATATTATAGTTAGTCCGTTTATGTTACACAGATTAACTTCAACTTTAACATTTCAAACCCGTAGTACTTCATCGCGGTTCCTTGAAATTTAATAAAGGAGATTAACTTTATTCACTCCCTTTAAATTATCACGTCCAATTTACATTTACGAAACTAAAAATAGCATGTGAAATTGTTTATATGAGCAAAACTATATACATTTGGTAATTCACTTGAAACAAATTAACCAATATTAAGAACTGTATTACCTAATCTGCGTTTTAAATATCACAGGGTTAATTCCAGTTGCATTGTTTCTTGAATATATTTCGGTGGCATTTGGCGGCCACTTTCATCAGTTAACCTATAATTAGATGTTTTAAAAAACAACCGAATTAAGCAAGTTTTCTTCATTTTTGTGAATAATGACTAGTTTATTTCGAGATTAATTATCAACACGTTACAGTCTTTTAGATATATTCACTGTGGATTCACATTTGATCAATCGAATAAATAGTAATCTAATTTTGAATTATGATTGTATTTATTTACAACTTTCATACGATTTGTGGTGTTTAATTGCTTTTTGATTTATGAATGCGTATGAGTGTGTGTATGTGTGCTTGTGGCGGTCATTAATATTGTATTGCAATATTTTGTTTCAGATCTGGTTCTTCATTCATTAATGGATTGAGCTTTCACCAGGCTTTCTCTTTGTTGGCTACTGGGTGCACGAATGTTTTTTCCCAGTATGTTATTTAAGTCAAGGTTGTGATCTTGATGTAAACACCGGTACCATTATATACGTATGAGCAGTACGTGTAACCGATGATTGTTTAGCTATTTTGTTCGAATGATTTAATACAATGGGATTGGTGTTTATTTCAATCTCGTAAACTTGGTTAAAAGAATATACGCACATTTATCAGTAAAAACTAAGCGTCGTATAATGTACATAAAGAAATTTATCCAGTAGACTATTTTTATATTTACTGTAAACTCTTCATGTACTGTTTAGAATATAAAAAATCATGGATTGCGCAGGTGGTGGTAACAATTCTTTAAATCAGAATATTTTTTGATTTTGGTACAATGGGTACACAAGTTAGCCTGGATATAAGAAATTTGTTACTAGTTTGTATGATTCGTGACCAAATGGGATAAAATTTAATGTTGATGAAACTTTCAAGTTTTTAGGCGGAGTGCTTGTTGTTTAGTATAAAGGACTTCGTGTAGGTATGATAATTTTTCTGGCTGTACTTTTTTTATTACCGAATACTTCGTTGAACTGTCTATATCCCTTTTCAAATATATGCTCCGAAATTGCTGATTTTCCTGATGTTTCGAAGTCTGCAACAAATATTTGTGGTAAACGTTTTGTGATTCTTTTGATGAATTGCTTTTCTTACATACTGCAAATATATGCATATATATATATATATATATATATATATATATATATATATAATTAAAGTATGATAGAAGGGTTTGATTATATATATGTTGTCATTTTACTTTAATTTAATACCACTTTCCCAGGCGGTATGGTGGCTGTCTTATAATGACAGATCCTTGTTGGCCATTCTGAACATTGAATTAAAAGCAACACAGAATAAGATCAACTAGATGGAAATATTGACAAAAATGTTGATATATATTTTAAATCGGCATGCAATGCTTACCTTCGTTAGCTTAGTGAATGGGTTGCAAGATGAGGTGAAATATCTGTTTCAAACCAAGGACACCGGAATTCTGGAAAGTACTTGATGAGTTATTAACATGATCAAAACAAATTGACCTGATGAATGAAATACGTTACCTTATCAACCGTTTACTAAATTTTAACTACATATACATACATATATATATATATATATATATATATATATATATATATATATATATATACAATATAATATAATATACGCGTGTTTGTTTACATGTGTATTAGTGTTTAATAGCCATTAAAAGCCTTATTTTGGTCTTATGTAAAACCTAGAAATTATGTCAGCGGAGCTTTAACTAGGAATGACTTAAAGGCAAAAGAAATAAACCAAACTGAACGACGTTTTTCAATTCAAGTGAAATTTCAGAGCCATCTCACTTTATATTTTTTATGTAAAATCTGTAGAGTACCTGAACTATAAAGTTGTCTTTAGTACTACTATTCGACGCTTACGCATAAAATAATGCACCGTATTTTCCCAAACATTATTTGACCTAGTATATATTGTGTTTGGGGTGTAGTGCCTGCTCTTATTTATTAATCGCCAGTAGGCACGAAAGTCATGTGTACACGGGTTTACAATTCTTTTAAATGTTAATTTTGGTATAACTTTCTCTTCCTATATGAAATAACTTAGTAAGTCTGCCGTGCTAGAAAACAGAAATTCATGAATACTAATTCTGCGCAATTAAGAAGTTATAGATAGTCTTATTTGTTGGATGTGTATATGTATAATCCTCATTCTGCAAGAGCAATAACGGTACTCTACAATTTTTTTCGCGTCAATAGTCAACGAATATTTAAAAAATTGTAAACCTTGGATTGCTAATATAATAATATCAGAAATAACGATCGATTACTCATTGACATTGAACGGCGAAACCAATATAAATATCATTTTAAAGTAATCATTATTATCTTTTTTGTCAGAATTATCATAATGAAACTCGCTTTCAACAAATCTGGCAATAAATATGCTAAGAGTATTAATTATTATTGTGGCCGACTGCGCCAACAAAATTAAACGTACACCAACAAAAAACAAATGTTTTCAGATGCATGAAAGCACACGTAATATGGATAGTCAGAGTAGAAAATATGAATTCTTTTCAAAAACATGCCTGTATCGTTAGGTCCAAATTAAAAACTAGGCCGAATTAAAAAAAAATTAAGCAAATCTTGTATTCTGAGCATCGTAATTGGGTGTGCAGTTAGAGGCCTGATAATGGAACGGGAAATTCCGTTCCAAAACGTCGCTAGTCAATGAAGATTAGATCGTACCTGATTTACAATGGTTGCTATGATCGATGTTTAATCCTTCGGTAGAAAGGGACGAATGAGCACCCATCCACCACGAAGACGAACTCGATATTTACTTATAAAAAGCATAGGTTTTTAGTTTTTGTTTGTAAAATGTGTAATCGAACCCTATCTCTTTTGCATCAGACAGATTTAAATTATTCCGTAATTAAATTTTTGTGGATATATGGATTGAAAGCCTATAGCAATACAGAAAAAGCTAATCAGCCTATGCATGGAATCGCATCCAAAGATATTATCATAATTTTGTTGTTCAGGTTAGTGCTATGTTACGCTGAAATAGTACATGGTTTCTTGCCGAAAAGCTTTAATTGTATCTTTTAGGTTGCTTTCCGGTGTAATTTGGTTAGGGTGCTTCGAAAAATTGTTTTCAAAATAATACAAAAGGGAGGTGCTGAAATTTAGCAAAAATCATTCACGTGATAGATTAGCAACAGTAAATTGCATATGCAATGTCTAAATTGTTCCTCTTCATATTTCTTGATTGGGTTACTTCATTTCTTTAAAAGTGAATTATTTATTTTTCTTTGTACTATTTTAGGTAGAAAAAATAGAGACTTCAGTTGGCGAGATTACAGTCTACATAAAAGGAAAACGTTCTGCAAAAGAGATTGTCTTCTTGACTGTTCATGATTTGGGATGCAACCGTAAGTGATGACATATTCGATTATTTTTAAAGTAATTGTCACATAAAGAATAAAACTGACTTATTGAAACAAATATAATTTAAGTCTTCAATAATCAGCTTAACATTCAATACACTGAGACCAGAAAGCTACTTTTTCTGTCAATCTTAATACAAACCACTCTATAAATTTTGGGGCAGTCAGTGGACAATTTAGTTTCGATGGCAAATTTTAGCAGTCTTTGGAACTCACCGAATGAATGCAAACATACTTTTCCCTGTATAAAATCTATTCTTTCCGCTTCATGGCAAGTGACCTGTAAGGATATTTCTCACGGAATCGCATGAAAACGAAAAACTGTCCTGTTGAACTTCCACTTAGTTGTTCACTTGCAAAAACCACTTGTTGAGCAAGAAAAAATAGGAGTCGGTCGAACAAATTTTAAAACCTTGCTATTCAAGACCACTTATGTAAAAATATGTAAACCATCTAAAACTAATATTTGCCAAAGTTGCTGGAAGCCGATATACGCACGATTACAGGTTCCCTGTGTTATAATGGGAATGGTCCTACATTGACTTTAACTCACAATGGTGTTGTCTTGGTACAATGTATAATAGATAATTTACATCACGATATTGCTTGATGCTTCTGGATGCTCTGCCGAGTGATATCGTGGTAATCATTATTGTCATAAAGGACAAATTGTAATAGGACAAATGACTGCCGACAATATCTCATTGGTATCGTTACAGAATTGTCAGTACCATGCGTAGAATAAAGTCCTAGATAACCTTTCTTGTTCTTGCATATCACATAAATGATGTGGCAGTTTTTTTCTTGGCACTTCAAATGTGATGGCTGTTGTAGCGGAGGCCAGCCAATTGTTTTCAGTTGACGAACTGCGCAAACGTGCCAAAAATGCGATTAGGCTTAGGCTAAACAGCTTATCAATGAGTTTGAAGCCAACTGTGTGGTAAAAAATAACATGAATAATTAGGGACTATTGATGGTTTGAGGATAACATCAATGCATAATAATCTTTTACCTCTCTGTGCACAGTAGCGTTGTTTTACCAGTGGGCCTCCTACAATCGAAGCACGAGCGTTCTTAATCGATTAAGTGTTGCCGAAGGAAATTTGCATGAATATATAAACATGCTAAATTTTGGTAACTGCAGCGATTATTTCTGATGATGCAGTGTAAGAGATTTATAGTTTTATTAATAATCTCACAACTGATGGCATCAGTGATTTTCTGGTAAATATACTTAATTTCAAAGAAATGAAGTTTCTGTACCACGAAAATTGCATTGACAAAATTTGACTTGACTGGTTAACCAAAACAGATTGGATTATTGCAAACTTGATTTCTATAATGGCAATGCCTTACTAACTCACATTCGTGAAATATTCCCGATACATGCTCCATAAAACGTGTTCATTGAAATGGTGCATAAATATTCTGACGAAGACAAGGGAACAAACAATACGACCCATGCATTCTCCGGTCGGGTTTGACATAATGGGCTAGGTTTAAGAATTCGCTTTATAATAGCTACTGTATCTTTATTATCGGCTCATTTATGTGATTTCATCGACTATTACAAACGAGATGCTATGGTGGTTAATACGATGTCGGTCTAATCTGGTAGCCCGACTGAATCCAGATTGGCTGATCTTTCAGTATGTTCGCACCAACATTGATATTGTTTGGTTGACAAAGATGCGTCGTTATGATTTTATTATAATATGGCGTCGAAATTGTCTACGCTGAGGTGTCTCCAACATTCAATTGACTGAAACTTGATTGAAGCTTGCTTGTTTATTGACGATACCATTATGTTAATAAGCTTTAAATATGTAGAAGTTGTGCTAAAAAAGTATCCGATCGGTTTCGAATGAGCCCTTATACTTCGTATATAGCCATTTTGAACAACTGTGTTCCGAGGTTGAAGGTTAAATTTGTCCGGCTGTTCTCGAACCAACGATCGTTTGTTCCAGAGCAGTGCAGTTAATCCCGAGTGCCACGAAGCCTACAGTTTGCTTGCAACAATTAATTTGTACTTTTATTTTGTTTTTATAGACTTTGTTTAACGTTGACTCCAGTTAGTGACAGATTTGTCATGAAGGTTCAACAAGTTAGCTAGGATTTTGCCGCATAAGCTATACACCATACTAACTGATGAAGTTATAATAACTTAGAGTATTATGGAAGAATGTAATAATATTTTTATATGCTATGATAGTATAACCTATGCCTAATAATATGGAAAAATGTGAGACCCTGGTCTAGTAGATTATTATAATTTCGTAACATTTTCAATGTTTAGTATATTCAACAGAAAACTAAATTGTGCCTTAATACTTGTAGTCTAATCTATTTTACTATTTGTAAAGTCTGTATTATGAATTGATTCTAAACAAAATTTAAAATGAGGCAACACCTGTCTAAACGTAGTCCATATGAACTTAGAATTGCATGTAACGTACACGCTTCGTGTATTCTTAACTAACTTTTGTGACTCAGCCAAATATTTCTGCATTTAATCAATACTTGATACAGCGGATGTTAGTGAGAAAAGACATATAATAGGACAAAGCCTTAAAATACAGTACCCAGTGATCATATGAAAGAAATCATATTTACAGTATATAAAATGCACCAGTTCTTTTAAATTTCTCCACCATTGTATTGCCCCAGTCGATGCCTTATCTTGTTCTCACAAGCATACACCCACATAATTTCCCATTAATGTGCCATCACTCTAATAACTCAAAGCTTACTATTCCGTTTTTGAACATTTTTTTCTATATTGGTCGAACTAAATTTTTAGTGTAGCATTACAATTTATTATTTATAATTTTCTTAAATTAAAATAGTCTTCATTGTTTGTTAGATATGCATTTTTTCTAGAACAGTTTTTCGCTTGGATACTTATTGACTTGGGTGCAGGCGTGTTTAGGTTGAGCCTAATTATAGAGTTTTTTGTGTTTTTTTCTAGAGTTAGCTTTAGTTTTTGCACACGAATTAACAAATAAGAGTTTGTGCATATTTGTATTTTTACTTTATTTATCGAGTACATATTTTGTACAGAATTCGACTTAATTGTGGAAATCTTTACGATATTATCTTTTTGGATTTTGCTACAGTCAAACAATCAAATTAACATCGTTACAAATTAAACATTTTTCTGAATATTGAACGTTTTACTCTATGGCACCTTGTTTTTTTATTTTTAGTAGAATGATAGCAAAAGAAGGGCGAGAGATAATCGAGATATCAAGTTATTTCAGTAATTGAAGCTAGCAGAGAAACAGCATTCGTCTATACACACCCACATACACACACACACACACACACACACTATATATATATATATATATATATATATATATATATATATATATATATATATATATATATATATATGTATATATATATGGTTTTCATTATAAACTATGAATTGTATAAGGTAGGGAAAGCAGTGCATAAAGTTGACAAGTTTCGTTCTTATTCGTAACTCGTCAAGTTTTGTCCAGAATTTGGTCACAGACGAGATTCTAGCCGGGGCACATTTACTTCACATTTTTGCAATCTTTCACTGTGCTATTCTTACCGCAAAATTTACGCAATTTGCAGTCATAATCACGTTCGGTTGTATTTATTAAACATTGCATAATGTAGCAAAGGTAATTCTTGAAGCAGAACGAGTTTGTCATTTTTGGGAACTCATCAAGTACTTTCCAGATTTTGCTGCGTCCAGGACTCAAACTGGGCACGTTTTATTCAGTCTTGCATTCATCCATTTCTATACCTCTACCGTACACTAAATGCAATTAAAAAATTTGTTTTTCTGTTAGTCAACTGGCAGTATTCAAACATGGAACGTGATATTTGATTGAAGTTTTGTGACCGGATTATGATTATATATATTTTTTTGTTAGTATAAACTAGATATTGTATATGTTAGCAATGAAAATACTTCAAGTTTCCCGGTTTATCTGTATTGGGTATTCAGCAAATTCTTGCCGGAATTTTGCCGCGACCGGGGCATATATATCTACAGAAATATTGTAAACTGATTGTTTTTGATCATATACCATTAATCATTTACATGGATGAAATTACATACATTGAATAAATAAAGTTAAAGTTATTTGTGAAAATAGTAGTGCCTTTGTGCGAAAATATTTCGACTTAACTTAACTACGCAAAAACATAATTTAAGCACTGTGTGTTCATTGTTTTCCACATGATCGAATAACATTTTCTGGAGATTATATAATATATGCCATTTATGCTAATGGTTTAGATTTCGGGATGGGCTAATAATTTAGTGTGTTCGTTGATGTTACTTGTTTTATAGTTGTATGAAATTTGGTTATTAGCATTTATTGGCTAGTTGCCTACCTAGGCTTAACATGTCGTTTGTTTGCAATTATAATATCATTTATTTCGCGTGTAGATGTTTTTACTTGCTCGTTTATTATGGACATGCATTGCTCTTGTATGCGTATATTGGGAATATCGGATAATTTCCGTATTTTGCCCAGCTGTTAGTCTTTACTTGCTTTGCGATAAATCTGTTTTTTGCTTGTCTAAAATTGTTGTTACCACTTCTGTTGCTAATGCCACATTTGATAACTTTTGTACAGATGGGATTTACTATGCATGCTGAATTTAAATGTTGCTTTTACATATTCGCGACCAGTCAAATTCTACTTTGTGTTCTCTAAATCAAGTTTACGAGCTTAAAGTAAACACCAATCCCATTTTATTTAACCAGTCGTTGAACAACATTGTAAAACTACCTTCATTCACATGTACTGACGCGTTTCGAACATCCATGATCATCATCAGAGTAAGACGGCAAACTGACTAGCGAGGATCGAACTGCAATGGAGAGAAAAATTAGATATTCGGTTTGATGGTAACAGTTTTTTTAATCAAGTTTGCTTGCTTGAAGTAAATACAAATCCAAATTTATTTACTTAGTCGTCGAACAAAAAAGAAAAACTACCGTCAGTGACACGTACTGACGCATTCCGATTTTCCATGATCATTACCAGAGTACATTGACAAACTGACAAATAAGGATCAAACAGTAATGTATCTAATTAAACGAACATTGGTAATGTATCTATATGGAAAGAAAAATTAGATAAGCGGCTTTCGCATGTAGTCGTCTTGAATATATTGTACCTGACTAGAAATTTCGGCTGCACGATTTCTATGCATCCAGGAGCATTAACCTTTTACAGCTTTCGCTATATATATATATATATATATATATATATATATGTAATATAATTAAACAATCATTGAATGTCGAGTGGTGGTAAAAATTCTTTAAATTTCCACGTAATTAAAGTTTGCTTAATTGTATTACTTATAAAAATGGGGAAAGCTGCAAAAAGTGAATGTTCGTGACTGCATCGAAATTGTGCAGCGGACATTTCCTGCCATGTACAATGCATGTGAGACTACTAGTAGTGAAAGCCACATAACTAATTTTGTATTTCATATATATGCGTTGCGGTTTGATTCTTCCTAGCTAGTTTTCCGTCGTACTCTGATGATGATCATGGAAGTTCGAAATGCGTCAGTTGGTGTGACTGACGATAGTTTTGCTATTTGTTCGACGACAGGTTTAATACTCACAATATCAGATTTAAGCAAATTGTTACCACCGTCCGTGTGATCAATGACTGTTTAATTGTACATAAATGTTGGACTTTTTGCTCAGTGCTGTTCATCTTGTTGTGGATTTGACCGAATTTTTCTTATGCGGGACAGGTGATGGCACTCGTAGGTCGGTAAAATATTGAATACTGTAAATTTTCAGGTTCTTCGTTTATTGGCCTTGATTGATGGGTTCTCATTTGTCCCTACTCTTTTAAGCCTTCCATCAGCTGTTTGTCTGAAAATGACGCTGGAGCAAGATTTTCCACTCTTTTTATTCCATCAATCAAGGTCAATAATCGGAGATTTTACCGATTGTTTACTTGTTTTATTTTGTCGTAGTATTTGTACATTCAGTCAGGGCTTTCATTTTAAAATTTTAAGTATTTAATGATCTCGCTTTGTGAAGAATGGTAACGTTAGTTGTGCTAAGTTTATGCCCTGTTTCGATTATCTTGTGATTAGTTGATGATTTAGCGCATGGTGTTGCTCTTCTTGGGTCACCTTTTCATGCATGTGATGAAGGATTCTAATAATTAGCTGCTCCTTGATTCGTCCGTTTTTCCCGCTGCTGCTCATGTGTAAAAAGGTATAAACAATACAATATTTAGAGAAAAAATACAGCTCATCTCTAGCATTAAAAAATATGACGCCCTGTGTGTTAAATAAAATGTTTATCTTAAAATTTGGAAAGTTTATTCTCGCGATGCTGTTTATTTTGATCGTCATTATTGATACTGGCGAATATCCTTCCAAGATATTTTCTGTTATGGGAACCGAGCTAGGTCTCATGTTAGCATTAATAAATTGTTCATTTGCGAAATCTTCAAATATCCTAACTCTTCCTCGGTCTTGATTTGAGAACACACCTTCCTAACTAATTTAGCTGGTAGTTACCAGGTCCCTCTTGTAAAATGGTTGGAGGCTGCTGTGGTAATGCATGTTTTGATCTTATCAAGCTGCCAGTGTTCCTTCTGAGTGGTTGAATTTAGGAAAACGAATGTATGTTCTCATTTTTTCCTTCATTGCGAAATATCTGTTGGCCTGTTCTAAAATTTATTTCAGATTATAACTTTCTCGCCGCACCCGCACAATAAATGATTGTTTAGTGCTACACATCTATGCCATATGTAATACACTATCGAACAATTTTCATTCGTTTTTTTTCAGAACAATGTATACTCATCGTGTATGTTAAATTCCTGTGTAGTTAATCTTGATCAAGCTATTTTAACACGATCGAACCTAAGTTGATCACGGATAACTATTATTCATACTAAATGATCAATAAAATATTATTGAAAATATAAATGGTTATGATTATATATATATATATATATATATATATATATATATATATATTCGTTTATATGTATAAGATTAATGACAGAATTTGTTTATATATTTATGTACATATTCTATCGTAATCAATGAAGACAACGAAAGATTGCGTGTTTATGTTTTGGAGATAAATATTTATTGTCTATTCAGTGTTATAAAAAAGCTGTTAAACTCTCAGGGCATTGATGGCTTATTTGATAACAGAAAAACATTTAGCTTAAGTCTATATAAATATTTGTCGCGATTCTTAATGGATTCGATTTAACACGCTGTATTAAAAAAAATATTTGGTTTTGATCTCTATTTCTAGTATATTGACTTAGCTCTTTATAATACGTGTTTTATAGCCTAATATTATCAATGCAAATCTTCACAACTTCAATCACTTCCACTGTTTTTTAATTGTCAAGACTTTCGCACTTAATAACCGGTATTTCAATCATCAACTTTTACTTTTTCAATTTACCTTCTGTTATGTATATTCGCATATAAATGATAAATGCCCAATCGCGAACATAATTTGCTATCTGCCGCGCATTTTTTTATACCGACAACTTTTACAGAATTAAACCCTGCCATTCGTTCTCTCTCTTTTCTCTCGTGTATATATATATATATATATATATATATATATATATATATATATATATATAAAATATATATAATGTACATTGTCTTTGAATGTTAAACAGTATATTATTTACTGAAGAGAAATCACTTAGTATCAAACTTCGTTTATTTTAAATAGTGGCAAAGTTATTTCGAGAAAACTCAACTACAAATTACGATTTTTAATTATTTAAATTCTGGGCTTTAATTCGATTAAGTAGATAATAAATAGTCTAATTTTCAATTTGACTTCTATTTCTTGTTACTTGTTTATTGCGTATTGATTCATGAGCGTGTTTGTGCATGTGTCTGTATGCATGTATATGTCACTTGTATTATATTACAAAAATATATTTTTGATCTGGTCATACGTGTAATGATGAATTGAGTTTCCCATTGCATTTTCGAATGTTTTCCCCGCGTATGTTGTCTGTCGTATCACATTGTTCATGCGTTTTATTTTGTCCTTTCGGTAACATTTTGTTTTGCTTTTACTGTTACCGCTGTTGATGATAGTAATGCCGTTTGTGCAGATTGTTTTACTTCATTTTGTTCCCAATCCGATCGAATGTTTGCTGATGCTGAGCTAATACGTGTTCGCACTCGTGTGTTGTTGTGTTATATATCATGCTGGTGGAACTAAGAAATTCGTTAAATTGGCAGGGTGTTCCGTTTCAAATAATTGTTAAGTAATAAATGATTATCCTGGCCATACCAGGCCTTATTTAATCAATTTCTACGGTAAACCTATTCAAAGACTCTTTCGAGCTAGCGGATGAACAGAAAGGAAAAAAGCGTCCATGAAAAAAAATTGTCGCAATTCAAGTTTCATTCGCATTTCGAACATTCCACCAGAAAATAAAATGACTATTTTGTGCGATCTGATCAATATTGAATTTAAAGATTTTCCGATAGTCACTACTGACCTCAAGGACTTCATAATAACGTAAAAAAACATGCTACACTGCTAGCAGATGTGTATATTCACGACCTTAAGCAAACGAGCCTCAAAAACTTTACAAAATATATGTAGGTAATTGACTATCTTTCATCCCAGATGCAGCAGACCCAAACGGGATCATGAACAAGACAATGAAGCCAATCCAGACATCGAATTCACGCTAAAGGCAGAGAAAACAACGCGTTTCCCTACTTGGACATCCAACTTACTTGAGGAAGTAATTGTGATTAGACACTGGCAATACATGGAAAACCTACTTTCACTGGGAAATAATCCATTATTACAGTTGTGTGTCAAAATCTCATGAGATAATTCTAATTAACGACCTATCAAAGCGAATCAAGCATGTCTCCTTCAAACGCAAGATCGAGGTTGAGCTAGCCTACCTGAAGATACTTTTTCTCGTGAATAACACTCCTCAAACGGTTTATAGATGGCAGCATCAGACACCATCCGATTCTTATTACAGAGGATTATGGCAGAAAGGCTGTCCTAAACTTACTACTCGTGCGATTTACCAGCCTCGATAATTGCACGGCGGTTAAATCAAATCACCAAGACGGATTTCCCTATTACAAGAGTTAGCTTCATATTCAGCACACAGAGTAACATGTGGTTGAATTCGAAAGATCGATTGCCAATTCTCTCCTAATCCTTCAATATTTAATTTGTCTGTGGTAGCATATATATTTGGCGTACGAAAATTCAATTGGTCAACGGAATCAAACAAAATTTACCGCAGAAATTAATTCTATAATGCCTGGCGCCGTTAGGAAAATCAGCTTCTTTGGAACAAAAATATTTAACAAGGCAACCAATTAATTTATCGACATTCTCATTTCAACACAAAGCGAAGTTCGACATATATGAAGCCACAAAAACCCGGCCTTAACATCGAAGAGTTGCATCAGAATGATATTATACCCGTCTGGCCATGAATCATACAAACTAACAACGAATTTTCATACATCCAACTGAACGTGAACGCCCATTAAACCAGTGTTAACAAATATTCTAATGAATTAGCATGAAACTGAAGTAAGATCAGCTGCACAAACGGAGTCACTATCATAGTTAATGGTGACAGACATTGCACAAAAATATGAGTGATTACCTGATCTGCATTTTGACTAACACATTTGTTCTTTTTCCAGTAGTTTTCTTTCTTTAACAAAATATTTCGGCTGCCTTTATCGGCAGCCTTCAGTTGGTCTATCCTCACCAGTTTAAAAAGTGTTTAACACTGTAATCTGTACACCTTACGTTATCATCGGGCGGACAAAATAAAACTCACTATAGGTAATTTAAGCGGAAAATATATTCCTACACGCAAAAGCAGACAAGGCCAAACATGGTCAAAATCCCTAAAGGAAAAATAGACTAACCAAGTTACATTAGTTAGTATATAACTGAAAATTGTGTGTAATGTAGTGTGCGGCAGGATGGTTCAGTGGTTAGAGCACCAGATTCCGAAGCAGACGTGCCCAGGTTCGAGTCCTGTCCGCGGCAAATTCTGGCCAGTACATGATGAGTTCCCAATAAGGACGATACCGGTCTACTGGATGAATTGCCTTTTCTACACTATACAATTCTTAGTTTATACTGACATATGTAAGTAATTAATGGGTCAGGTGTTTATATCAAGACGCAACCTTGATTATAATAATGGTCAAAACTCATTGCATCAGTATATTAATAACCAGATCTCAAATATCACGTTTAATACAATTAGAATGACTCATACACGCTCACAAACACACACAATATATATATATATATATATATATATATATATATATATATATATATATATATAGATTACACTCAGCATTGCATCAGATAGCTAAGCCATTCGTTCAGTGGACTGGTTTCTTTCGTTTTTCTAATTCTTCAAAATCTTTCCAGAATTCGTCGCGGACGTGACTGGAGTTTGTAACTCCATCCACTGCGTCACCCGTGCGCATATTACGTGCAACTTGATTTCATGTACAAAATTATGTTTTATGTTTATTTTTTTCCTTTAGGTGAATTCGCGGCAAATTCTGGGTTGTACTTGAAGAGTTCTCAATAAAGGACGAAAATTATTTAATAGATAAATTCTTTTTAAACTTTGAGCAATGCTTAGCTGCTGCTGCTAATATTATATTTATAATAAAATTTATTTATATGTGAAGATCGTAACCTTGATTTAAATGTATAATTGATAACACTGATCGCGCAACCAATGATCGTTTAATTAAAGTAACTATTTATTCGGTAACATATGTGATTTAAACTTAGATGTTGAACTGAACGTTCTCAAGCCTATCTGAGCTTAAGAATAATTTATTGTATGCGTTTCAAAAGAAAGAGTAAGGTTTCAATATTCGTTTTTAGTACTGTAGTGCAAGTATGCTTGAAAAAATATCCAACTTATTGTCGGCTTATATTGTTTAATGCGTACAGAAATTTACACTTGACAAACTAGATTAGAATACCTATTTTTGTTTTATTCATACTTTTTCAGATCACGAATTTCTGGATCTCCTAGAACATGATTCAATGGATCAATTGGCCTGCCGCTGTGTTTGGGTTAACGTGGAAATTCCCGGCCAAGGCGACTCTGAAGAGGATCTTCCAGCTGGGTTAGTTTATCTCTATTTGTTTCACTTGGAAAATGAGCTAGGATGGAAAAGTTAACTCCAACAATTGTGATCATTTTAAAAGATGTATTATTTTGTTTCTCAGTGCTGTCCTTTTCGTTTCGGATTTGACCGCATTTTTCTTGTGCGGGACAATTGTTAGCACTCATAGGTCGGCAAAATCTTGAACCTTTTATCTTTTCAGATGATGTAATTTTTGGCCTCAGTTGATGGGTTCTCACTTGTCCCTTCTCCTTTAAGCCTTCAATTAGCTGATTGTCTGAAAGCGCTTTAGGATCAAGATCCGCCATTGATCTTTCACCTATATTTCGAGACGTTATTTCCAGTCTCATCTTCAGGGTTGACACAATACGCACAGTAGTAAAACACAACTTGGAAAATGAGCTAGGATGGAAAAGTTAACTCCAACAATTGTGATCATTGAAAGCTTTCAGTTGATGGTGGTAGTCAATGAATCACACTTATTACTTGTGTTGAAACGCCGGCAGTTCCTACAATAGCCTAGGCAGGAATATACTCTTTGTCTAATTCGGCTTTGAAATAATTTCATTAAAAGTTCCCATTCTGCCGAAATGAAAAAAATTGGCTTATACTTTCGATAATACGACCAAAATATTATGAGAACAACGTTTGCGAGGCGTCAATTTACTAAATGTCGTGCATCGTAGACATTTATTATGCCAGAGGAAGATACGATAACACTGATCACCCCGAAGCGATTCTACAAATGAAACGCCTAGCTAACATTGTTTTATGAATTATTTTGTATTAGTTTTGTGCATAGTCTAATCGTTTGTTAGTTTATTGTGTTACATCTTTGTTAAAATCTCTGGAATCTATTTAGTTCAACCAACGTGGCAATCTTGATGTTAATTCTAGTCCTATTAAATACAAATTTGTCAGTATAAACTAAGCATTGTATAATGTAGAATAGCCAATTTATCCATTAGATGGGTTTCGTCTTTATTAGGAACTCATCACGTATTGTCATGATTTTGTTTTGTTCTTTATTATCCGTTAAGTGACCCGAATAGCGCATAGTTTATTCTTCGTTTTGCGCTACCTCATTGCTTTAGCAACTACATATCTTAGCCCTACACATAAATGCAACCTCTCTGTCAATAAGTTGGTATATGTCCAATTACGGTTTTATGACACGATTAAATTATTTTGGCATCATCGTCATGAAGTGCATAACCACGAGAATAAATAAATAATAACAACAATAATTAGAATAGTAATTTAATTATAAACCCTGCATGTGAGAATAAAATATTCTAAACTAAGATTTACGTGATAAAATAAAAGTAGTTCACACAGAAGACCGGTTTCCCCTTCAGGTACTGTTTAGAAATATGTTGCGAACGCGGCTCGAAATGGGACACAATTACTTTGGAGTCTGTGACTCTCCACTGCGGAACTGCGCACTACACGCAGAATTAGAAGCAAATGTAATGCGATTCGAGCCCTGTTCGCGGCAAAACTCTGAATTGTAATTGAGGAGTTACTAATAAGGAAAAACTTCTTAGTGGCATTTTTTTCGCTTTATGAACAGGAAAAAATTTCGCGATTTACATTGTCAACTAAAGACAAGAATGTAAGGTAGTAGATCACTGTACTACTACAACAGTATTGTCATTAAGCTCATTTATTTGCCTTATCTTGCCGTATTTTCATTTAAAGATTATGAAGGGCACACGAAACTCATTCTAATAGACAAATTTGTTCTTTATTACCCAATTTGAGTGTGGTTGCTTTTAAATATTTATTTCGTGTCAAAACCTACTCCTCTTCTTACTTACGCCAATCTTATTCCACCTAAATAAACACAGCTGCATTTTGTAATAGGACTATAGAAGTATATAAATTGTAACCGAGCCAGCGTAGCTAATGGAGCCCTATTTTATTGACTTACAAAAAGCAACTATTGAAATTTTCAAAAAAAACGTTTACAGCTGTTAGCGTTACTTATTCTTTTTTGATAACCTATATGAATTCTACTACTGCAAAAAAAGATGGCCGAGCGCTTTTTAGCATGTAAGATCTTTGACGATAACGCCACAAATCCTATTGGCCACATATAAATCTGCTGTACACACGACTTCTAAGGCGAAGTGATATACTATTATTTCGCCTTAATTGACGAAGCTTCGAAAAAGATTCTCTAGCATTTTAGAATCTTACATTGTCAGTCAAAATTCTGATACAACTACCAGTATATATGAAACTTTCATTTACAACAATCTTTACTTTGAAGCCGCCGATTTGAAGTGAATGGTAGGTGATACCGTAGTAGTATCTTCTATTAGGATTATATAAATTTTATAAAGAAAGGCGGAATAACGACTTGTGATTTTTACATATTGGCTGGAAAGAATCTCGCTTGTTCGATGACAGTTCAATATCGTTTTAATAGTCCAAGTTGACTAATTTCCTGTCTAAGGAAACGTTGACACATCAGTCCATATGCATATGAAGAGAATAGTTCGTAATAGAATATATTTAAAAATTTCAAAAAAATAGAAAATTTGAACGTACTTTTCGGAGGCCATTGCCATGCCATAAATGCTCGTGTAAATGGATCGTAATATATTTTTAGAACGAATATCCATTAGGACGTCGCGAAGAATTGAATCAAATGAACTCTTGAAGTCATTCTTTATCGATTTCCTATTCGACTTACATCTGTCACTCATAGTAGTCTTGCGTGCATTGTGCTTAACTGAGTAAATTTTTTTAATGGATTTCTTGTTTTCGAGCCTCTAAAAACAGAAACATTCAGGTTTTTAGTGTCTTAAATTGATCTTTAGCTATTTTTCTTTAATTAATCATACTTTGTGTTCGCTTAAAATCTTAAACCTACACTTGATAAGGCTAAAATAGGTAAGAAGAGTATCCAATAAGGACAAATAGCTGTCATCAGCTCCGCACTGTTAAATCAAACTCTAAAAGTGTAAATGTTGGTTGGCGTCTAAAAGATCTGTGAGTTTTATTATAAGCAGATGGAGCAGAAATATGGCGCCTTGTTTCAATATTATGCAGACTATTCATAGAATTTACGATGTTGCACAATTTATACTTTTTTAGAACATGGAAGATCTTATCTTCGTCCAAAATATGTTCGAATTTTCACCATCATCGACAATTAATTTCGATGTAGATGCCAATTTATTAATTGTCTTTTCTGCAAGAATGAATGTAAATCTACAGCGGGTGACTACCTGGTCGATATCAATATTAGTATTCACAAACGAACAATTGTCCTAGGTACAAACACGCAATCTATGACGAATCGCTACATAATCTTTAGGAGTCTACAGTTTTCCCTGAACTGTAGACGCTATGTGACACAATAACTTACACTCCACCTGAATTTTATGCTATCTAAATGTAAGCTGTATTCTTTGCACCGACCCAACAATCATTCGCCAATGTCGTTTCTTATTGAGCTTTAAGTCCGTCTTCCACCCAAATAAAAATCAAAGTCACTTAGGAGCAAAACTTGAGCATTCATGTCACCAAAACAAAACTATTTAAGAACTTTTCAATGTTTTTGTTATATCGATTTATGTTAGATTACTATATTCTATGGCAGCGTATACAGATCCGACGAAAGCAAAATAATTAATAAATTAATAAACGTTTTTGAAATCCCTGTATAAGAACACTAAGTCGCTAATTCAAAGTGCAGAATTAATTAAATGTTAGCCTTTTTCCTTATAAACGGTCGTAGTAAGATAAGCGTCACAAATATAACATAAAGATTCATATATATATATATATATATATATATATATATATATATATATATATATATATATATATATATATATATATATACATACTATCACACCAACGTTGAATTCTGTCTCCTGCGATATATATATATATATATATATATATATATATATATATATATATATATATATATATATATATATATATATATATATTCTTTTTAAATGCGAGCTTTAATAAAATTCATTGTACCCTTCCTATGTGCAAAAACAAAAAGAAATTTTATCAGATACAAGAAACATTTCTTTCTCATTATCTCCTCAAGTATCTACTACTGAACATATCTTTTTATATAAATTGGGAAGCAAAACAAGATAGAAATATGTGAACAAAGAGAGAGTGTGAAAAAACGGAAACCAATCAATTGCGTGCATCACATCCAGTTCAAGCTCAACGACTGAACATGCTTCTTCTGCTTGCATAAATCCAGCTGCAATTTGTCTATCCTTAAGGCTTCGTATGTGGCTAGCTTGTTTTTGTTATTGCATTTACTAAATATTTTGAATGCTACGTCTGGAGAACATACGTGCGATGTTTCGACGATGTGTTGCGCAATTGCAGACACATCGTCGAAACATGCCCTCCAGACGTAGCATTCAAAATAATTACTAAATGCAATAACAAAAGAACGAGGGGAACTGGCCTATGTGACCGAAATCAGTGAACGATCTTTTGTGAGTTATGTTAGTGATAATACTGCTGATCGTTTTGTAACGCACATCTTAATCTTGAGGAAGCCATATGCATCCAACATGTAGGAAGCCAAATTATGATCGGTAGAATTCCGTCTAAGTCTAGTCCTCTTCGAAGTTAACTGTAACATTTTCGTGGTTTTTATGGTATAAATCGTGTTGAAAATAGCTTTTTTCATTTATGTCCAGGGAGTAACTAATATATTAAATTATGTTCAGAGCATTGTGTGCGTGTGCGTGTGTAAAGAGTTTAACTAATTTTATGCAAGAAAGCAGAAGCAAAGTTACTGTTATAAGAAGAAAATGTTTTTGTGAAAGTTTGACTTTTCGCGTGTCTGTCTACCTGTCAATTTATCTTCCTATGTTTAACTGGCTTACTTTTTCTTTTTTAGTCTCCAAATTGAGTGACATTATTTAACATCTTAGTGACATTTAGGAAACTTTTTTGAGTTTTGAACACAATAATTATTTTCTTTGAATCTAGTTTGTGGGCTCAATATAAAACACTAATCTTATTTTGTTTAACCAGTCGCACAACAGCAAAGAAACCTTTAGTCACACATACTTACATGATCATCATCAGAGTACGACGACAAACTGATTAGCGAAGACCAAATCATGAGAGCCAAATTAGGTATGTGGTTCTCACCTATATTAGTCTCGCATGCATTGTGCTTTACTGGAAATGGCGCATGCACAATTTCTATGCAATCACTAACTAAAAGGTTTTACAGCTCACGCCACGAATAACTTTTGTATCGAACGGGATTTAAAAAATTGTTTACACTACCCGCGCAATCAGGTCTCGAAACTGAGTAACCAATTTTCATTTAAATTATATAACTATGTTGACTTTTTTTTGTGGCCTGAGGATGGTGCTGGAAAGTAGGCACCGAAACGTCGCCAGTAAACAAAGATGTGATAGAACCGCATTTCCATTGGAACGAATTATAATCCAACCCGATCAAAGACAAAACAAAATTGGAAATTGTGATAAATCGGATCTTTGTGGAACTGACAGTGCACAGCTTTTACCCGCGTACGCAAAACGCGGCATTGGAATATATCAAGCTAGCACGCAGTCAAAATTCAAAAAATATTTGAGTATCAAATATGTTTACTTCATTTTTCATAAAATAGATACTAATGAATTACTGTTTAAACCAATTGACCATAGATCGTGTCCCACAGCAGTCTTTGGAAACAACGTTTATGGAATGTCTAAGTCTTGGCATTTCTTGTATCATTTATCGATTTATTGTTTTTTAAAATTTTATCAAAATTTGAATAACATTTCTTCTCGCATTTTATTAACTTGTTAAAATTTCAGCTTTTTTGTGAATATGTGCAACTGAGTTGTTATATTTTCTGCTTTAAAAAATATTTTCTACAGATACGAATTCCCTTCGATGGCACAACTTGGTGAAGCAATGGCTGAAATTTGTTTAAAACTCAAGTAAGCTTATTCTGTGCTTGAAATATATGTTTGTATAGTCTCAATTAAGAAAAGGTAACATGCATTTATATATTCAGCTGTGTGTCTTATAATAGGATAGCTTACTTGGGACCCAGGGAATTGGCTGAACTCAAAATGAAAATCATGCGTGATTCCTTGAACGCACTTAGTCATGTCTATTTACTACTCATCAGTTAGAACCCGCAACATGTCATAAAGCAACAATTGAGTTGATCAAGTAGTGCTGAAAAATTCGATGTACAAGCATAGAACCATATTCGAGTTAACTTCAAATTGAATCATTCACAGGATAACAGAAAATCATACACTGCCTGTAAATGTAATATGTACTGACTCCAAAATTATGGAATTGAGACATATTTCCGCGCTAATATATTATATAAACATGATCGATATAATTTGTGATGCCGCAGTGTGAATGAATATTTTCGAAGTTGACTCTGACATTTATATTAAGGACCTATGGATAGGAAATGACATTGTTTTTTTGTCCAAAATTGTTTTAATAATTGCAGAAGAGTTATTTTGATCAAGGCTTTAAACTTGATATAAACACCAATCCAATTATTTATAAATTTGTTTGTAAAACCTAAGCATTGCATAGAGTAGAAGAGGCAATCCATCCAGTTGACTGATTTTTGTACTTATTGGGAACTCTTCACGTACTGTCCCCAATAATGACGTAACCGATCTACGGGATGAATTACTTTTTCAAGCTCGAAACCTTGAACTAAATAGCTGTTGTCAATGCCCACGTAATCAATGATCGTTTGATTATATAATTTCATAGGGGGTTTGTGGCGTAGTGCCGGCTCCATCTGATGTGAGGCTAGTAAGGACATACCTGATACGCAATGGGATTACAGCTTTCGCTCATGGTAACTTAGGCTTTTCCTCCTTAGTATTAATTGCGCAATGCATAACACATTGGATGAATATAGGTGGTTTTCCTACCTTTCATATTTGCGTTGCACACACAATCTCCATTTAACCCAATTCTCAATGCCACATAATGTTGATTCATTATCATTATCTGTACCATTCAGATCATAGTTATTGTTTTATTGATCAGTACCACAGCAAGCTTCGTCATCGCTACAGAAATAATCATCCATGCGAATACAGGTGTTGTTGTCAGGATGTTCGTTTCACATATAATTATCAGAATTTAAATTATTGTCGTCATCCTAATCATGCTTATGGTACGGATTTCATCATCATAATTCTCATAATCTTCATAGTCGTAACTGTCATTTCTAATGTCGTTTGGCTACATTGAAAATTTTATTTTTACTTTATAGTCCATCAGTTCTATTCTCATCCGGTTTTATTTTTGGCCAGATCGTCTTCTTTCATGTTTCATATACGACTCGTGCATAAACCTGTTATAATCATTTTCTGATGAAGGCCAGAATGTCAGTATTTGCAAAGTTGATGAAATTTATCCTATCTGCAAAATCATGGTGTTGTTATCCCTTACAGATTAGGCACATATATTTTTACATCGGTTCCTTTGTGATGTGAACATCCATTAAATTCATAGTGTAATTTCCAATGGTATATATATATATATATTATATATAGGAGATCCACTTTTTATTAGTGTGTTTTCTTTCCCTTTTTTATCATATGCAGGAACCGTTTCTTTCTACTTTTCACCTCAGGTATTTCCAAAATGTCAATGTATATAGCGAAAGTTAAAACAGAGAAAATTAAAACAGGGCAAACGCGAAGTTGCTGAATGACCAATCATTTGTGTGCATCACCTTCAATTCAGATTCAATACCCGATCATGCTTTTTCTACCTGTGCAGATCTTACTGCAGTTTACTTTACTTTAAGTTTTTTATATTGAAAACTCATTTCTGCTATATAGGGCACATCTGGAGAACACACGCGGTGGTCTCATTGATGTATGGCGCAATTGCGGACGTGTATTCACCATTTGATTTGACATAGGTGTTTAAATTGGAATGTTCATTTATTCTGGTTATTAACTATCTAGTCGATCGGCTTCGTAAATTGGCCGACAACTTACGCATGTAAATTGAAAAATAATGTGTGAGTTCAGCGCTAACAGCTGTTTCACTTTACTTGGAATACCTTAAATGGCACGCGTAATTTAGCTGCATTAACTGTGCGTGGTAATGCCGCTTCAAATGTCATCTGCATTATGTAGGAAACTGCCTCCCTCAAATAGGATGTTTAAGTATTTTTTTCTTTTCCCAAAACGTATTTTCTTTTGATCTCATTTTTAAACAATTAATACAATCGATTATCTAGTGTAGCTATTCGACATTAGATGGTTGTTTTGCTGTAGTGTGTTTGTTGCTTTTGAATTTGAACTAACCAATCTGTCAATTCTTGAAAAAACAGTCGTGAACTGTTGATAGTATATATTGAAATTTCAAAAAACTGCTGTAATACAAATACTGCGCAGACCAGATTTTTTTACGGTAAATTGTTTTACTTTACTTAATGTTAACCACTTTCTGTAGTAGTACGTCAAAGAACAGTAGACAGTGTTTGTGACCGCGACCTGTTTTTAAGAACAAGTTAAATGCCATCAACATAACGTATATATTGTGAACATTAAAAATTTTTTTTATCCCTTTGCTAATGTGTTATCATGATGGCCAAGGAAGACCGCCGTTAACGCTAGATGTAGGAGTCTGAGAATGTTAAACTATCAGTTTTTTATGAATACTTCCATGGAAATGAAAGTATACACTTTTCTTGCATAGAAAATACGTTTGCATGAAGTATGACCTGGGACCGGAGATGTTAATGTGTTTAGTCAACTGCTAAATAGAACCGAATTTATGTATGGATAAAAAAGAAAGAAATTTACTTAAACATTCCATTAATGTGCTGCTGTTTCCATGCGACACCGAAAAAGTTTAAATCGGCTTTGATAAGTACATTTAAAACAGCTAAATTATGCGTATAATTTAAAGTGACATACCTGCTTTTGCTCGAAATTAAAGAGAAAATTCCGTTAAAGCTGGCCTCTAATGTTATTTTTTAATACACACGTGTAAGATTTCGATCAAAATACGTCGGCCGATCGACCAAATTGTTTATAACCAGAGTAAATGAACATTGCCGTTTAAATTCTTCTTCGAAATCAAACCGTGAATACACGTCTGAATTTACGTAACAGAATATTAATATTTAGCAGAAATTTTCTCCAAATGTGACCTTTAAAATAACTACCAAATACACCGACAGAAACGTGTTTTTAACATTCTAAGCGCTGCGGATAAACAAAATTCATTCTGATTTATGCAAACAGAAAAAGAATATTCGGGAATTTAGCCTGAACTGGAGTTGATGCTCATAAATTATTTGTTTTTCCAATATTTCGCACACTCTCTCCGTTTCAATTTTCTTTTTTGTTTTGATATTTACAATTTATCAATCCGAACCCAGCGTGTACTTGTAAATGAGGGTCAATCGGATCATTGCGGAACTGGGAGTGATAATCGAACACCCACAAAAATAAATCGTGGATAAGTTATACAAGGTGATCGTACTGCGCAACAAAGAACAAGAACTTTACATTTAAATACTGTTTGTTGCGGAGAACTAATATATATGCAAGTATGCATTAGGTGTTGCGAACCTAGTAACAAATTAGTTCAGTTGTGACCAGAAGGATAAACCAAAGGCAGCATGAACGGAAAGTATAATCTCATGCACATTCGTTTCGTGCTTACTGGCGACTCATCAGTAGGAGCCGGTATTACGCCCTTTAACCACTATATATTTTGGTCTAGAATGTGGGATAATAGGACAAGCACGAAACGAATGTGCATGAGATTATACTTTCCGTTCATGCTGCCTTTGGTTTATCCTTCTGGTCACAACTGAACTTATTTGTTACTAGGTTCGCAACACCTAATACATACTTGCAAGAACTTTACATGACGTTGATATTACTACTGCTTTAAGACACATGGGTAAAATAGGTAGCACCACAAAAATGTCCCACACAACCTGACCAAATATGCAGTTGGTTTATTGCGTAGTGCAGGCTCCTACTGGTCAGTCCGCAGTAGGCAGGAAACGTATGCGTATGTGACTTGTTTTTTGTTGACGCTGATTTAGCAAACACTTCTGATCCTGGTTTGTTTCTAGACGCGCGAAAGCTAATACATAACTTCTGATCATATTTGAACTAACTCGTTGCTAGGTATGCAAAACATAATACTTCAGAGCATATATACTTGCTCTTTACATCAAAGTATACATAACTATAGTATTCTGGTCATGTTTTATTATTCTGGCCAGTACTTGATGAGTTCCCAATAAGGACGAAACCGGTCTACTGGATGAATTGCCTTTTCTACACTATACAATTCTTAGTTCATACTGACATATGTAAGTAATTAATGGGTCAGGTGTTTATATCAAGACCGCAACCTTGATTATAATAATTGTTATCACCACCCGCGCAACCAATGTTCGTTTAATTATATATATGTTTTATTATCGTCTGTTATGCTGAAATTCTGATATTCTTCATTGTTTTCCAATCTGAATTACAACAATCTTGAATAGCAGAAATTTCTTTATATTAATATTTGGTGACTGGAAAAGTGCGTGAATATTATTTCGTAGAAATAATTTTCCTTGCCTTTATAATTCTCTGAATTTCGCAGCCTAATTCATTTCACGAAAAATGCGAAAATTATTTTTATTGATAGTATTAGTCGTCTTGTTCGAAACATTGTTTAATAATAGAACAGCTTAATTTTGGAACAAATTTTGGTTAAATTATCCCTTATTATCGGAAATATAATGAAAAATCTCTGACTCAAATGGTCCGTGGCGGGTTTTCTTTATTTTTATTGGCCAAAGGGTCGAAGAATTGTGCGTTAAAATATGCTGTACACGCAATTCTTTAATTATCAACCCCGTGTATAAATTTAAAATGTCTTTGGAAAATCACGGAAACGTCAGGTACTGATAGCAAAGTATGTTTTATGAGTGGTGCCATTATTTTAACATGAGTTAATTGACACCAGAATTGTTATCGCATAATCGATCATTTATTTGTTTTGAATTATATTTGCTCCTGGTGATGATGGGTCGCTTTGTTAGAAGAATATTTCTATTGCGTCAAAGTAGCATTCTAACTACCATTAAAATAGTATCTATTTGTATGTTCCTTAGATATTTCATTCAGAACTGCCGGTTCTCTTCTACTATCCGCGTTCTTTAAAAAACAATCTCTTCATCAAAAACCAGTACGGTGTCTGAACATAAATTAGTTTATCCCTTTTGCCTAGATATATGTCTATAAATATATAAACCACAATTCCTTCATTGATTGTATGTATGCGTATACTTCTATCAAGTTGTATGGATAAAAATATCTCATTTATAAATAAATGCTGGGCATGGAAGTGTGCATAGTTTTAATTAATTATATGAATTTCATAAGTGAGTAATAATTCATGTGTTTGTATGATTTCTATGGATATTAATAATTAATTTTAGTTCTTTATTTGACATCATATTTAGTGTACGCTTTTCTCAATCCAGCTCAGCAGAAATAAATTATATTTCGTTATTTTTAGTTGTATAGACGAAGAACTATTGTACGCATTTTTTGGGATATTTCAGGACGAGGGACATGGCAGAAAATTTAGAAAATGAGATTGATATCTTAGCTCACGCAAACAAGTCGATTTACCAAATGGTTTCCATGAGGAATATTCAATAATCGATTTAGCTACTTCTTTCTAATAATAATAATTTATCAAATAGATTAATATTATCTAATATAAATGTCAACCGATATATATATATATATATATATATATATATATATATATATATATATATAATATTGAATGCTAAAAAAGGCAAAATTTAAATTTGAAGTGAGTTTAAAATAAGGTTACAGCCTATCAATTTTTAAAATATGAGTCTCGTTGCACAGTGCTGTCCTTCTTGTTGTGGATTTGACCGTATCTTTCTTGTGCGGGGCAATTGATAGCACTCTTAGTTCGGTAAAATCTTGAATTTTGATCATTTTCAGGTGATGTAAATTTTGGTCTCATTTAATGGGTTCTCACTTGTCCTATCAATTGTATGCATCATTTCAAGTTTAAGCTCAATGCCCAAGCACGCATTTACTGCTTGCATAAATCGGACTGTTGTTTGTACATCCACAGTGCTTTATATGTGGCTGACGCATTTCAGTTATTGTATTTTGTAGTTATCATAAATGCCACGCCTGTTAAAAATACGTGCGAGTTATTAATGATATTTTTCGCAATTTTAGACCTGTATCTACCATGTGTTTTGAAATATGCATTTGAGTTACAATCTTCTTTCATTCGAGTAATAAACGGGTTTGTCGATTGACTTACGTAAGTTGATCGACAACATGCGAATGTATATTGGTAAATAGAATTTGAAGTCGAAATTAACAACTGTTCCTTTTTACTTGCTGATAAAGACGAATGTGATACTTTAAGTAACATTAAATGTGCTTGTTAATGTCGCTAAAAATTTCTGCTGTTCTGCACGAGAAACAGAAAATCTTTAAATGGGATTTCTAGATAAATTGCTTTTTTCTGTTCCTAAATGCGTCTTTGGATACTCTGGAAGAAAATAAGAATGAAACGTTTCTTTTATTTGATAAAAATTATTTTTTGCACATAATAAGGGTACTATGAATATATATATTCTCATCTGGAGACATTTGACGAGAAAAAGTAATAAACGTTTCTTCTATCTGATTAAGTTTTTTTATCCTAGTTCACACGCACACACACGCATATATATATATATATATATATATATATATATATATATATATATATATATATATATATATATATATATACAGGTTAGCGAATGTATTTCATAGAGTAAACTGGTTTTAGTTTTATTGCGCACTGTGAAAATATTCACCAGAATTTTCATGATTTTCGGAAGGACCTAGGCTCATTTGCTTCATAGTCTTGTGTCCACTGAGCCACTAAAGCCGCGCACTACGAGCGATTTTTAATTTCGTACCAATTGATGTTTTGTCAATCTTTCTTTTGAGTGGAGTCTATTGAGTAGCGCTATCGACCTAAGATTCCAATAGGCTCCTTCAAATCTGTCATTATAAAGCAGACGCCACGTCATCTGAGGAAGTAATTTTGAATTATAGTATAAGGGCAGAATTTGATTATAGATATGTTATCGGTATAAACTTAAAATTGCATAAAATAGCAAATGAAAATAATAATGTAGACCAGTTTCATACTTATTGAGCAAACATAAAGAAATTCAAGTGTTGCCACGACCAGAGCTCGAACCTGGGCATATCTGCATTAGTGTATAGAGGCATGATTAATTGCTCCTTATTTCCATGGATGTTTATCGAAGCAGCAATGCGGGCGACATTGGTTCTGCTTTACGGATGTTAGCACGTGTATATGCAATCAATTTTTCTGATTGCAAATGCTTAACTCATGAATATGAAAGAATTCGGCAGTGCTTACATAGTAAACGGTTAGGTTTTTAAATTTGAGATTGAATCCATGTCACCATATTTAGATGGTCATATCTGTGGACGAGTGATTTTCGTGTTTACTGGGTGGTGATCCGTGGGAGTAGGCCTTACGCAACAAAGCAGCCATATTATTTGTCAAGTAATCTAACAAGAATACCATGTCATCTGCTAGACGTTTATGCATTATAATCACTTTAGTGTTATTTGCATTGCCCAAGTTTTAATATGCTATATAGATAACTCTAGATGCTGATAGACTGTTAAATATAAGTATTGATTTTGACATTGTATGTCTAAAATCAATATATGTGCTCAAACCCATTTTCAATCTTGGTTAATTTTGAGTAAATTTACAATAAAGGCAAACTCGTAGGCAAGAAGCTAGGTTGAAATAAACCATTGGAAGCAATTTCCTGCAAAATATACCGTAAGTTAGATGACTGGCTGAGTAGCTGCATTGAGCGATAATAGCTTACTATAGACAAAATCATGTTTTAGCATATGCGTTGGTCATCTAATTGACATACTTTCTATTATGAGCAAATGCGCAATGACTATGCATTCAACCTGAGATCGGTTGTTATTGAGTTCCTTCGCATTATTCAGGTTATGTCAACAACATATAAATAATTGCTTAAAGTTTTACGACTACTCATTTTGATCTGCTTTATTAGCGATCTCGGTAACATATCTAGTTCTAAATACGAGAATACTGCATGCTTTAATTACGCAAATTGTCGAACGGCGTACTAGCTGCAAACAACATTCGTGAACGTTTAGAGGCGTTGTTCTGACACAACGACTGGCAACTTGGCCGAAGTTTTAGTATGTAAATAAAGAAAAGTTTTATCGCAATGGTGAGAGGAGTGGACTGGCAGGCGTCGTTTTTTCGAAATTTTATTCTTTTATTACATTTAGCAGTTATAATTTTTAAACATCAGTTATTTAGCAATATTTTTAGGCTTCCCTGTGCTATTTTATTAACCATACAAGCATATTCTTCTTTTTGGTTTATACATTCACACCAAAAAGTATTTGTACATAAATTGATTGACGTACAGCAGTTCAGTTATGCTTTCTTTCTATTTGACGATGATTGCGTCATTTTATCCCGTAAGCTCACTACTGCTATCAATTTTAGCTTTAAATTATTAATTACACTACTTACCTTTTACATAAATGCTTATGACAGTGTTACTTAAATGGATAAATAGACATAGCATATGCATTAATAAAGGTAGATAAAGCTAACTTATAAATGGCTAATAAGCACAAAACACATGCGTACATGAGATTATTCCTTTCTTTTATACTGACTTAGTATGTCCTTATGGTGCTAATTGAAATAGTTTTCTACTAGATACGCAATACGTAATATACAATTAACTACAATTGATAATTAACTAATTAGTTGTTGTTACGTGCTGTTATCGCATTTTTATACACGGCAAAATTTTATCATTTAAAACAAATGGTTGATATAAATTTAGATTTTTGTAAATTTTCATTGATTGGACGAGTGGCGATGACAACTATTTAAATCAATATTACAAGCTTGAGATAAGCATCAATCATCTTATTTTTTGCCCATTCAATTTTAGCCTCGTATAAGATAGCAAACGAAATTCGTCTAGTGGACCGGTTTTGTCCTTACTGTGAACTCGTCAAGTACTTACAGTATTTTGCCGAGAACATGGTTCGAACCGGGGCACATTTGCTTTGAGTATAGGACGTTATCCACTGCACAATATAGAAAAAGTTAATGACTGACCAAGCCATCAGCAAAAATAAAAGTTCCACTTAATTAAGCATAAATTATATGTAGTTCCCATGATGTCATGGATAATAATATATACATTTATGTATTATATATGGAATACTTAGTAGCAACTAAGTTCACTTCGACTCAGGAGGATACGACAAAGTCAGAATTAAGAAGAAGTGCAGTCTCTTATACACATTTGTTATGCGATTGCCGGCTTGGAAAATTCACAATCATTTTATTCCGCATTACTTGACAATGTATGTAATGTGTTTGAGACGTTATAACTGTTTATAATGATGAGATGTCAGTAAACTCAAAGCGCAAGAGCCAATGAGATTAGAACTTCTTGCATGATGACCTTGACATGACTTTCTAGTCATATATCAAGTAAATTGTTACTAGACGCTCTTTCCGTATTACAAGCGTTGTTCATTTTGCTCTTATTACAAAGACTTGCAGTTTGATGGACAATCGATCTACTGTGCGCTAGTTTTCCCTTTGTTCACCACTTTTTAATGGAAGGCCGACCCATGAGTGAGGCGCGAATCAATGACACACTGTTTAGTAATGAATATTGTAACCAATAGGCCACCGTTTCAAAATTTACCACTCAGTTTTAAATTTATTTGATCTCGGTTTAAATCTCAACACGAATTTAAGAAGATTGAGTGTGAATAGATATACGGTTTTGCATTATACTTTTTGTGGTATGTCCAGTTGTCTTTTGTAATACTTTTATTTTGAAGCTTTATCTTCCATATTTTTACAAATACTTTCAATATTTAGTGAAGGAACAGAAGGGTTTATATAAACCTAATTCTTCCTGTAGCAGTAACAATATCACGTAATAAACAATTTATGATTAAAATAAGCACATTTGACGTTGTTTAGTGTTTCGGGCTGCATTGTAACCGCGCAGTTTTATTGTAGATAATTAAACATAAAAAAATCGCTATTTGATATTAGCCGCTTCATTTCCATAGCAAATTTATTATCCAGAATAATATTTTTAAATAACGAGGATGATGATTAAAGTGAGAATGAGATATGGTATCATTAAACTACAATAGACAATAATCCAATACGAGATGAATTACTTCTGCGTTATTTTCCGGGTAATTCGGATTGAATCAGTCAAAAAATGTAAAGTCATCAGTAATTTTTTCAGAATAATGACAATTGCCCGTGTTAAAAGCTTCCAACATAGCTCCTTAATTATGTTTTGGAGATCTACTTATCAGTGCTCGAAATCCGGGTTTAAAAAGTGGCTAGCGCTATTTCAGTAGCATCCAATTAACGTGCTTATTTGTGCCACAAATTTTGCATAAATACACAAAATAAATATTAAATTGCGATTTAAAGTGAACATACGTACATAAATACTGTATTAAAAGCGTTAAGTTAAGCGGAGATTTGCACAGATTTGAACAAGTTTTATTTTCTCTTTTTTCCTTTCTCATTATACAAGCATATATATATATATATATATATATATATATATATATATATATATATATAAATATATATATATATAAATATATATATATATATACATATATATATAAATATATATATATATATATATAATGCTCATTCCATTCGAATATTGTACAGTATATTTCTTATTATCTGCTTTCGTTTAGGGAACTTTCTCGTTGTATTGCTAGGTGATGTGTGAGATCTGATCATTATTGTATTGATGGATTAAGAGTTAACCAAATTTCGCATTGTTGGCTGTTACGTATACCAATGATTTTTTACCCGAGTGTTGTTTTTCGCTTCGCCTTATTCCTAAATTTTGCTCTATCTACTTAGTAACTGCGCAGAGTGTGCTGATTGAATTGTTGAATGCTCGATAATGACAGATTGTGGATGGTTAGTTGGAACTTTAAGTCTTATTGGATGCTATATATGCCGTACCTAAAGGAAAGGCAAACCAAGACACATTAGTTAGTATATAACTAAAAATCGTGTGAAGTGTGCGTCAGGGTGGCTCAGTGGTTAGAGCACAATATTCAGAAGCAGACGTGCCCAGGTTGTAACCGTGACCTCGGCAAATTCTGGACAGTACTTGATGAGTTCCCAATAAGGACGAAACCGGTCTACTGGATGAATTGCCTCTTCCACAATATACAATATCTAGTCTATACTGACAAATGTATGTACATAATGGGTCAGATGTTTATATAAAGTACGCAACCTTGATTAAAAAGTAATTGCAACCACCGCCCGCGCAACTAATGTTTGTTTAATTATGTGAATGCTCATAATGTTTTGAAATTTCTGACACTTTTATCAATGTTTATGATACTGTATGTGCAGATGTATTTTCTTCTTCAGTTTGTTGCCAATCCGATTGAATGGTTTTTCAGTCTGATCGAGTGGAGATTTGGCCTTGACTGGAGGCTGGTAGATTTTTGTTGGGTTTTACGTTATTTTGTTATATATATATATATATATATATATATATATATATATATATATATATATATATATATATATATATATGAGTGTACATACATATGCATAAATATATAAAAAGACACATACATGCACGCATTAGTTAAAGTTTGAATGAATAAAAAAAAGATGAATGACAAACGGCATTTCAGATATTCGGAAAATTTCAAGCGAAATCGGAAAATGAAACAGTAAAAATTTTTACAGACTAACATAATAATACACAACGACGTACATTAAGAACTTCTTCGCAACAGGTTTTGGCTAATCCAAATGAGCAATTATTCCATTATGATACTGTAAGTCAGATCGCAGGTTGTATATAAGGAAGGTAAAGTCCAAAGTACCTTGTGAGTTTGCCGAAAAATACATGTGAATTTTAGACAAAACAGTAGTTTCATATTGATGCAATCAGCTAAAACGTTGATTTAATCTATCTTAAGATATATACGGAGGTTTTCGTTGCATAAAATGCAATAAAAAGAAATGAGTATGCGCTCATCATATCAAATTATAGCATGCAAAAAATTACTAGTATTATAACTACACGTCGTTTTTAAATTGTTCTAGTCAGTGCCTTTCAGCTATAACCGAAGATCAATAATATGATCTTTGGTTAGTCTACGTGTTGTCAATGATGATACAGGCAAAGAATGAAGAGCCACGTTGGGCGATTTTCTCATCTAACAGGTGAACACTGTGTACTCCTTTCGGATATCCACAGACTCAGGCGTTATTGTAAATACCATTTAGATTGAAATTCGCAACGTGTACTTCAATATTGTTACACTTTGAATTGTAAGTAATCAATCGATGACAACCCTTAGTGGTCAATTTAGTCCGGCCGTTGATCTCCTGCAACCGCATTGTTTTAACGAAGCAGCGAGGGATAAAGCAGCTAATGAATGGACGTCATAGATGCTTGACATTTGTAAGCCAGTAGTGCTATTTTGTTGAGTGGTATGCATAGTTCAGTCAGGAAAAACGTGTTTAAATAAAGATGGGAATTTTTAGCATGAAACTAAATAAAAGAGCAGAATATGAAGCTTTATTTTGTATTTATTGGTATAACATCTTTACTAATGGAAGCGTAATTCTTGCGTGCAAACATGTTTATGTAGCACAATAGAAATTATTCATTGCATTCAGGTCCCATCTTGGCAGAAACATTTCATTCTTTTTATTAAAATAGTTTGATTTCGTGTTTAAATTTATCCCCAGCAGAGCACAACAAAACCGCAAATAAAGTTAAGCTCACAGACAGGCACGCACGCACATACTTACGCAAGTGCGATTCACTATTGCATATTTGATGCCGGTATTACACTGTCTTCCAACTATATGGTTTGGTGAAGAATGTGGAAAAATAGGACGGTGTAATCTTCTATAAGAATATGTAAACCTGCACTAGTGAATATAACTCGATATAATTTATTCGAAACTGCGATGAAAGCAAACTCAGTATATATATATATATATATATATATATATATATATATATATATATATATATATATATATAACATTTTGCTCTAGATCATCTGGATTTGTCAGCATAGATTTGAAAAAAATATATATTGTAGAAAATATTATTTTGTTTGTGTTGCCTCTCCAAAAGAAAAAGATAGATTTCAAGATATGTTACATTCCGTCCTCATTTGTCTTCAACTTTAATAATTAAGCTTTGGAAGAACAAACCAAACAGAAAATCGAGAGAGGAACACCCTGTGAAATAGATTAAAATCAAAATATTACCTTTTTTCTCTATGAACCAAGCCCAGATCTAAAACATGCTTTTACTGTTTGCAAAATTGAGATGAAATTTGGTAACCCATAGCATTTCTGAGATGGAAAATTCTTTCTATTATCACATTTAGAAAGTCCGTTATAAGCAATATCTGGTGAGCCTACAAGATAGGAGTTGTGCAGTTGCGCACGTTCATACTTTGGACGATCGACGCACTTTAGTTGATCAAATTTTTCCACATGCGTATGGATTAAATATAATTTAGGTTGTTGTTAACGATTATTTGAGCCAATTTTTCAGAATTGAGACTAAAGCAAAACTCATTTCATCTAGCCAATCATATAACATCGCAACGGTATTTTTATTATAATCTACGATTTTTTTATTAAAATGGAATTGGTTTTTATCTGAAGTCCATTGAAGTTGTTTTTCTTTAATTTATTACTAAGAAGATGCATTTCCTCATAAAATATTTACTCTTTAGCTGCTTAAACTGACCGTCTTAGAGCCGTTTTATTGTTATTCCTAAATATTTGTCCCCACTAAATACCACTTATTGGGGACGCAACATCCGAAATATTTACTAGAATAATTTAAACTGTAACGTCATAGATATCTGATACACTATTTATGCTTGTTTATACAGCAAACTCCTTTTAAGCATAAAAGTGAAGAACAAGCTTCCCAACATTCAAACATTGTTTATTTATACAAAATCCTAACATTCTGTGTGCACTATTTAGTTCGGTCTGTCCAATTACTAAACAAAGTTGCCATAAAGGTAAACTTTTTCGAAAAATCTAGAGTAAACCTTTTATAAAATTTGCATTCTGATTCAGACTGATTTTGCGTTTGTCCCGATGCAAAAAATCGTCCAAAATATTACTTACAGTGGAATTTTTTATGCAACACCCATAATATGCATTTAAATTAACAAAATATCATATATTATTTGAATATAGACGGGTTAATTCGTTATTTATCGTTTGTGTGTGTGAGAGAGAAAGACTCAGTATTCGCGCTTCTTCATTTCTGTTTGTTGTTTTATAATGTAAGCATTTAATCCAGCCGTGTCAACGTTAATTTCCAAACAAATTCCAATATGAAATATCAAATATTACTATCGAGATGAGTTATGGAGAAAAGAAGTTGGCCTTATTTCAGCTGTTTTGTACAATGCTTTTTTTGAAATTTATGCGTCAATATATTATACATTCCTGAATTGCAATAACAAATTACTAAGGACGACTGAACTAAATTTTATACGTGACTTATTTATATGTAAATGAAATAAAACTGTTCGATGAGCCAATAAGAGATGAATATTTAATTTATTTCCATAAAGTTCTATTTGTCTTTTCAAATGACAAAGCTCTTATTGTATAAGGACATTAATTTCCATGTAAAGTGGCAAATAATGAGAAATGTTTCTAGAAAGAACTTCTTTGTTGCGAACCTGGATTAATCGAAATTACCTGATCTGCGTTTTGACTAACGCAGCTTTTATTGTTCCAGTAATTTTATTTTTGTAAAATATTTCGACCTACTTTACAGTAGGTCTTCATCAGTTGCCTTTCACGAAAAAAATGAAGCAAGCGCGTTATTTCCTCTAGTCATAATATTTATATACCTCAGACTGACCTTTCATTAGATATTCGCGTGTCACATGTGTGTGTGTGTGCATTTTCATAACCGTTGTTTTCATCATAACTAATTTAGACCAGAGTGGCTGAATAATAATTTATCAATTGCATGCAATAACTATTTGTTTTAAACACTCAATGTAAATGAAGTAACTGAGATGGGGGAGACCCATAATTCAGGAACACTCGTCATAAAAACATACCGTGAGTGATAAAACCAGAAGTTCGAAAGACTAATGCACATGTTAAATTAAAATTCAAACCACGAGGTTGTACTCAAATAGACAAGTTAATACCAGTTATTGGCGCACGCCACGCATGTGCATTTGTATGTGCATTCATAACTAAAAAACTTGGTTAAATTATTTTTGATACACATGTACGTACATCTAAATGAAACTGCAGTCAATAGTTATCGCACCCAATAGATAAAATTATTATTCAGCCACTCTGGTCTAAATTAGTTATGATGAAAACAACGGTTATGAAAATGCACACACACACACATGTGACACGCGAATATCTACTGAAAGGTCAGTCTGAGGTATATAAATATTATGACCAGAGGAAATAACGCGCTTGCTTCATTTTTTTTCGTGAAATGCAACTGATGAAGACCTACGGTAAAGTAGGTCGAAATATTTTACAAAAAGAAAATTACTGGAACAATAAAAGTTGCGTTAGTCAAAACGCAGATCAGGTAATTTTAAATAATGAGAAATACTTTACATGTTAAGCCACCGGTTCACTTTTTAAACATGTGTATACAGTAATATTAAAAGAGGCCATTATTTTGCTAGATTTCAACTAGACTTGAAATTTGCTACATCCTATAGTAATTTTTTGTAAAATGGGCGATTAATTTTTTTTATCAAGCTTACAGATTTAAAGAAAACATCAATCCCATTTAATTTAACCAGTCGTCGGAAAATATAGCAAAACTAGTGCCAGTCGCACGCACTGACGCTTTTCGACCTATGATAATTATCAGATTAAGATGGCAACCTGACTAGCGAGGATCAAACCGCATTGCATTTATAAGGAATGCAAAATTAGATATGCGGCTCTCAACACTAGTTGTCTCACATGCATTTTACTTGAATGATGATGATGATGATGATGATGATGATGCAAAACAGAAAGCTAACAATATATTTAATGTAAGCCTTACAACACTCCCATCAGGATGTGTGTTAAAATGGATTCCGACGAATTGACAGATTAGAAGCAAAGGCAATCGGAGCGAAATGCCAGTGCACGAATGCAATAAATTTAGCAGATTCCATCTGTTTGACTTTTCTTCTATATCATATATAACAAGTTTTAAACCAATGTAAACTGTAGACAAAATTGTACATATTGTGGCATGTGAATCCGATCTGCGTAACAATCATGCAACAAGCATTTCTAGTCATTTGAATGAGCAATTTCTCGAAAGATTTATCTGATGTGCACTAATTAACAAACAAACAGCGAGTGAGGTAAGCATAAATTTGCTCGTCGATGAATTTTTCACCAGAGCGAAATGCCTCATAACACGTGGAATTTTCTCGACAATTATGATAATTAATAAAATCGATACAAAGGACAAAATATAACCATCCCAATAAAAATCATTCAGTCTTTTAATTCAGAAATAGTAGTAAAGTTGCGATACGCTTGTTTCAATCAGACTGTAAATAAGTATAAATTATGCAAAATTTGGACCAGAAGAATAATTGCAAATATGTCATCTCGTCGAGTGTCATACGGGTTAAGATCTTGCTTACTATTGCTGCACTGAGAAGCAATATCAAGGAGTTCATTTATAGAAGGACTCCGGCTAATTTGAAAAACAAATACAGAAACAACAACAAAAACTGCAGCGAGTCGCGCTAAAAAAGTCGTAATATTAAGCATTTAATGTGAATTAAATAACTTTGTGTATATTATGGGTTATTTCGGATACTCATCAGATTGTCAATTAAACAAGAAAGCAGTTCTTTTATAGATGAAGAAGACAAAATGTTAATAAGCGTTGAATTATGAATCATATGAACAAAGATTCTGCTCACCCAACGGGAATTTTAACCCATTTCATTTAGCTAAATGCGAAAAATACAATTTTTTGCGGATGCTATCTATTTGCAATAAATAATGGGTTTCAACAGCTAAGCGTTGAGAAATTCTTTGGACATTTTCAAAGCAAGAAGGAAATCTGATCAAATAGTATCTAAGCACAATTTACGCTGAATGCCCTGGAAATCAAAAATGCGGCTCTCAATCTTAATGGACACACGGAAACGAATGTGCACATGGGATTATATCTTCCATTCCTGCTGACTTTGGTTTAAAATTTTTGTCGTATTAAATTTAATTAACACCAATATATAATACACAATTTAAACTATTATATATTGCGCGGGTGATAAGAGCAATTCCTGAAATCAACTTTGCGCGCTTCAACTGAGATATTTGATTATATTAAGCTCGCAAACTTTATTTTTTTACATGATTTTTCGTTTGTCAAAAATCATTTTTATCTTAAGTATAAGATTTCGATGTAATCAAAAACCGCAATTTACCCAATTTCACAATTCACATCACCGTAATGTACATTGACTGGCATGATTTAAATTTCATTTAGGCGTCATGAAAGAAAAACGGAAATGTGACTAATTGGAAACAAACAGCAATGTATATTATACAACAGTTAAATACTGTTTGTTAAAGAGAACTAATATATATGTAAGTATTATTATAATCAAGGTTGCGGACTTGATATAAACACCTGACCCATTAATTACTTACATATGTCAGTATAAACTAAGAATTGTATAGTGTAGAAAAGGCAATTCATCCAGTAGACCGGTTTCGTCCTTATTGGGAACTCATCAAGTACTGGCCAGAATTTGCCGCGGACAGGATACGAACCTGGGCACGTCTGCTTCGGAATCTGGTGCTCTAACCACTGAGCTATCCTGCCGCACACTACACTACACACAATTTTCAGTTATATACTAACTAATGTAACTTGGTTAGTCAATTTTTCCTTTAGGTGGAGCTCATATGGCATCCATTTAGACCCAAAGTTCCAACTAACCATGCCCAATCTGTCATTACTGAACAGACACCACATTACATGGGGAAATGGTATTGAAATGAACATTTATATAATTAAACGAACATTGGTTGCGCGGGTGGTGATAACAATTATTATAATCAAGGTTGCGGTCTTGATATAAACACCTGACCCATTAATTACTTACATATGTCAGTATAAACTAAGAATTGTATTGTAGGGGTACCTTTCGCTGTTACTATCTTGTTCGTTATTTTGTACCCCTACTACTTATCAATGGTTGCTATTATTACTACCCGAGCATCCAATCAGTCTGTTCCTTTTCAGATGGTTAATATTAGAAGGCCGAAGAAAGGTTTCACGTATATATTCCACACAATGTAGTACATATAAATATAAAGTGATTTATGTCTATAAAGCGAAATGTTTAGCACAAATGTCTGGATTGGCATGAATATAGTCATATGATTGAAAATACATGATAATATGAACATAGTAAAATGATTTGTGTTTATAAAGTAAAATGTTTTATACACAAGTGGTTATTGTTACACAAATGTCTGGATTATAATGAGTAGTCAGATGGTTAAAGATACATGATAATATGAGCCTAGTAAAATTATTTATGTTCATAAAGTAAAATGTTTTGTGTAAACCGTTTAAAGATTTAAATGACAAACAACTCACAAATGTTTTTTATAGTAAACAATCAATCATTTTCATAGTAACGAATAATCCACCGCGTGATCCTCTCGGATCGCGCGCGGTTCTGTCTATTTTATAAAAACACTATTAATTACAAATAAAATTGCAGTTCAATAAATATCGATTGAAACTGCTTGAGACTAAAAGAGATTGTTCCTAAAATCACAGCTAAGAGAAATATTGTTTAAGGACAGAGTTAGAATATTTGACCTTAAAGAGCACAGCGTTTGTAAAAATTGATCTTCGTTGGGTTGTAACACGGAGCCGCGTGTTACAGTATAGTGTAGAAAAGGCAATTCATCCAGTAGACCGGTTTCGTCCCTATTATAAATGTTCATTTCAATACCATTTCTCCATGTAATGTGGTGTCTGTTCAGTAATGACAGATTGGGCATGGTTAGTTGGAACTTTGGGTCTAAATGGATGCCATAGGAGCTCCACCTAAAGGAAAAATTGACTAACCAAGTTACATTAGTTAGTATATAACTGAAAATTGTGTGTAGTGTAGTGTGCGGCAGGATAGCTCAGTGGTTAGAGCACCAGATTCCGAAGCAGACGTGCCCAGGTTCGTATCCTGTCCGCGGCAAATTCTGGCCAGTACTTAAAGAGTTCCCAATAAGGACGAAACCGGTCTACTGGATGAATTGCCTTTTCTACACTATACAATTCTTAGTTTATACTGACATATGTAAGTAATTACTGGGTCAGGTGTTTATATCAAGACCGCAACCTTGATTATAATAATTGTTATCACCACCCGCGCAACCAATGTTCGTTTAATTATATAAATGTTCATTTCAATAACATTTCCCCATGTAATGTGGTGTCTGTTCAGTAATGACAGATTGGGCATGGTTAGTTGGAACTTTGGGTCTAAATGGATGCCGTATGAGCTCCACCTAAAGGAAAAATTGACTAACCAAGTTACATTAGTTAGTATATAACTGAAAATTGTGTGTAGTGTAGTGTGCTGCAGGATAGCTCAGTGGTTAGAGCACCAGATTCCGAAGCAGACGTGCCCAGGTTCGTATCCTGTCCGCGGCAAATTCTGGCCAGTAATTGATGAGTTCCCAATAAGGACGAAACCGGTCTACTGGATGAATTGCCTTTCTACACTATACAATTCTTAGTTTATACTGACATATGTAAGTAATTAATGGGTCAGGTGTTTATATCAAGACCGCAACCTTGATTATAATAATTGTTATCACCACCCGCGTAACCAATGTTCGTTTAATTATATAATGTTCATTTCAATACCACTTCCCCATGTAATGTGGTGTCTGTTCAGTAATGACAGATTGGGCATGGTTATTTGGAACTTTCGGTATAAATGGATGTCATATGAGCTCCACCTAAAGGAAAAATTGACTAACCAAGTTACATTAGTTAGTATATAACTGAAAATTGTGTGTAGTGTAGTGTGCGGCAGGATAGCTCAGTGGCTAGAGCACCAGATTCCGAAGCAGACGTGCCCAGGTTCGTATCCTGTCCGCGGCAAATTCTGGCCAGTACTTGATGAGTTCCCAATAAGGACGAAACCGGTCTACTGGATGAATTGCCTTCTCTACACTATACAATTCTTAGTTTATACTGACATATGTAAGTAATTAATGGGTCAGGTGTTTATATCAAGACCGCAACCTTGATTATAATACTTGTTATCACCACCCGCGCAACCAATGTTCGTTTAATTATATAAATGTTCATTTCAATACCATTTCCCATGTAATGTGGTGTCTGTTCAGTAATGACAGATTGGGCATGGTTAGTTGGAACTTTGGGTCTAAATGGATGCCATATGAGCTCCACCTAAAGGAAAAATTGACTAACCAAGTTACATTAGTTAGTAGATAACTGAAAATTGTGTGTAGTGTAGTGTGCGGCAGGATAGCTCAGTGGTTAGGGCACCAGATTCCGAAGCAGACGTGCCCAGGTTCGTATCCTGTCCGCGGCAAATTCTGGACAGTACTTGATGAGTTCACAATAAGGACGAAACCGGTCTACTGGATGAATTGCCTTTCTACACTATAAATTCTTAGTTTATACTGAGATATGTAAGTAATTAATGGGTCAGGTGTTTATATCAAGACCGCAACCTTGATTATAATAATTGTTATCACCTCCCGCGCAACCAATGTTCGTTTAATTATATAAATGTTCATTTCAATACCACTTCCCCATGTAATGTGGTGTCTGTTCAGTACTGCCAGATTGGGATTGTTAATTGTAACTTTGGGTCTAAATGGATGCCATATGAGCTCCACCTAAAGGAAAAATTGACTAACCAAGTTAAATTAGTTAGTATATAGCTGAAAATTGTGTTTAGTGTAGTGTGCGGCAGGATAGCTCAGTGGTTAGAGCACCAGATTCCGAAGCAGACGTGCCCAGGTTCGTATCCTGTCCGGGGCAAATTCTGGCCAGTACTTGATGAGTTCCCAATAAGGACGAAACCGGTCTACTGGATGAATTGTCTTTCTACACTATACAATTCTTAGTTTATACTGACATATGTAAGTAATTAATGGGTCAGGTGTTTATATCAAGACCGCAACCTTGATTATAATAATTCTTATCGCCACCCGCGCAACCAATGTTCTTTTAATTATATAAATGTTTATTTCAATACCATTTCCCAATGTAATGTGGTGTCTGTTCAGTAATGACAGATTGGGGATGGTTAGTTGGAACTTTGGGTCTAAATGGATGCCATATGAGCTCCACCTAAAAGAAAAATTGACTAACCGAGTTACATTAGTTAGTATATAACTGAAAATTGCGTGTAGTGTAGTGTGCGGCAGGATAGCTCAGTGGTTAGAGCACCAGATTCCGAAGCAGACGTGCCCAGGTTCGTATCCTGTCCGCGGCAAATTCTGGCGGGTACTTAGTGAGTTCCCAATAAGGACGAAACCGGTCTACTGGATGAATTGCCTTTTCTACACTATACAATTCTTAGTTTATACTGACATATGTAAGTAATTAATGGGTCAGGTGTTTATATCAAGACCGCAACCTTTATTATAATAATTGTTATCACCACCCGCGCAACCAATGTTCGTTTAATTATATAAATGTTCCTTTCAATACCACTTCTCCATGTAATGTGGTGTCTGTTCAGTAATGACAGATTGGGCATGGTTAGTTGTAACTTTGGGTCTAAATGGATGTCATATGAGCTCCACCTAAAGGAAAAATTGACTAACCAAGTTACATTAGTTAGTATATAACTGAAAATTGTGTGTAGTGTAGTGTGCGGCAGGATAGCTCAGTGGTTAGAGCACCAGATTCCGAAGCAGACGTGCCTAGGTTCGTATCCTGTCCGCGGCAAATTCTGGCCAGTACTTGATGAGTTCCCAATAAGGACGAAACCGGTCTACTGGATGAATTGCCTTTTCTACACTATACAATTCTTAGTTTATACTGACATATGTAAGTAATTAATGGGTCAGGTGTTTATATCAAGACCGCAACCTTGATTATACTAATTGTTATCACCCCCCGCGCAACCAATGTTCGTTTAATTATATAAATGTTCATTTCAATACCATTTCCCCATGTAATGTGGTGTCTGTTCAGTAATGACAGATTAAGCATGGTTAGTTGGAACTTTGGGTCTAAATGGATGCCATATGAGCTCCACCTAAAGGAAAAATTGACTAACCAAGTTAAATTAGTTAGTATATAACTGAAAATTGTGTGTAGTGTAGTGTGCGGCAGGATAGCTCAGTGGATAGAGCACCAGATTTCAAAGCAGACGTGCCTAGGTTCGTATCCTGTCCGCGGCAAATTCTGGCCAGTACTTGATGAGTTCCCAATAAGGACGAAACCGGTCTACTGGATGAATTGCCTTTTCTACACTATACAATTCTTAGTTTATACTGACATATGTAAGTAATTAATGGGTCAGGTTTTTATATCAAGACTGCAACCTTGATTATAATAATTGTTATCACCACCCGCGCAACCAATGTTCGTTTAATTATATAAATATTCATTTCAATACCACTTCCCCATGTAATGTGGTGTCTGTTCAGTAATGACAGATTGGGCATGGTTAGTTGGAACTTTGGGTCTAAATGGATGCCATATGAGCTCCACCTAAAGGAAAAATTGACTAACCAAGTTACATTAGTTGGTATATAACTGAAAATTGTGTGTAGTGTAGTGTGCGGCAGGATAGCTCAGTGGTTAGAGCACCAGATTCCGAAGCAGATGTGCCCAGGTTCGTATCCTGTCCGCGGCAATTTCTGGCCAGTTTTTGATGAGTTCCCAATAAGGACGAAACCGGTCTACTGGATGAATTGCCTTTTCTACACTATACAATTCTTAGTTTATACTGACATATGTACGTAATTAATGGGTCAGGTGTTTATATCAAGACCGCAACCTTGATTATAATAATTGCTATCACCACCCGCGCAACCAATGTTCGTTTAATTATATAAATGTTCATTTCAATACCATTTCCCCATGTAATGTGGTGTCTGTTCAGCAATGACAGATTGGGCATGGTTAGTTGGAACTTTGGGTCTAAATGGATGCCATATGAGCTCCACCTAAAGGAAAAATTGACTAACTAAGTTACATTAGTTAGTATAAAACTGAAAATTGTGTGTAGTGTAGTGTGCGGCAGGATAGCTCAGTGTTTAGAGCAACAGATTCCGAAGCCATCGTGCCCAGGTTCGTATCCCGTCCGCGGCAAATTCTGGCCAGTACTTGATGAGTTCCCAATAAGGACGAAACCGGTCTACTGGATGAATTGCCCTTTCTACACTATACAATTCTTAGTTTATACTGACATATGTAAGTAATTAATGGGTCAGGTGTTTATATCAAGACCGCAACCTTGATTATAATAATTGTTATTACCACCCGCGCAACCAATGTTCGTTTAAATATATATAAGTATGTTGCGAACCTAGTAACAGATTAGCTCAGTAGTGACCAGAATGATAAACCAAAGTCAGCATGAACGGAATGTATAATCTCATGCACATGAACTAATTTGTTACTAGGTTCGCAACACTTAATACATACTTGCATATATATTAGATCTCCGCAACAAACAGTATTTAACTGTTATATATTGAATTGAATTTTGTCATGCTTACCGCGAAATGTGGTAACTGATATCGTTCAAGACCAGAGTGTATGGATTTACTGGAGTAAAATGTGTTCAGAAATTGTTGTTATTCTCAATTTCGGTGAACTATAGCATAAATTGATATCCATCATGTTGGTACCACGTTTCGACTCGGAAACCATAGTGTTAGTACCATGTACCCATTCGGTACAATAAAGTTGGTATTGGTTACTAACACAATAGCCATAGTGTTAGTATCATTTACAGACTCCGTATATGTATTATATATTGTGAGTTAGCGTTGAAATCGCATTGTCTTAGTCTATAGGATGTTAGCTTCACTATTGCAGGTTTACACATTCGTCTAGGAGATTGAACCGTCCTATTATCCCACATTCTTCACACAAATATATAGTGGTTAAAGGGCGTAATATCGGCTCCTACTGATGAGTCGCCAGTAAGCACGAAAAGAATGTGTATGAGATTATACATTCCGTTCATGCTGACTTTGGTTTATCCTTCTGGTCACAACTGAACTATTTTGTTACTAGGTTCGCAACACCTAATAATACTTGTATTTATCAACTTGCCAATTTTCTTTGAGTTTATTTCAACCCGGAAGCAAAAGCGTCACCGCTGTCTTGACGGAGCTTGGAGTTTACCTAACAATAATATTAGTCTTATCACAGGAAATTACAAGGCAGCTGAAAGACCAAGATTTGATTGTTTTTACAAAACTCTTCACTGGAAGACAGAAATTTTGTGGGACGCAATCATATGATATACCTAGTGTATGTTTAGTGATCTAATTACGAAAGTATGGATGTAAATTTGGATATATTCATACAAAATACCGTAATAAAATAAGCCTGAATTGACACCATAAGTATAATACATTAATTCAATTACAATATCTATATAAGCTGATGTGTTGCGTTATTATATCAGACAAACTAAGATCTAGTTTTAATTGACCCAGTACGCAAACCATCTAAAATGTATTTAAATAAAAGTTTCAACCTTGCGATAGACACCAATCTTTTTGTGTCTACCTCGCTACACAGTACAGCAAAACAAGCGTCAGTCACACACACTGCTGTGTTTAAAACTTCCATGATCATCATCAGAGCACGACGGCATTTGAAATTATTTAAAATTTGAAAGGCACTCTGAGTGCTAATAAATTTCCATAAGTCGCACTTCACTTGGAGAGAGTTGCATTTAAATTTAAAAATTTATATAGGCATTGCGGTTCTGTTCCCCTTAGTAAGTTTCCGTCGGTCTCCGACAATTACCAGAGAAAGTCATAATTGTGTGTGTATGTGTGTGTGTCTGATGGTGGTTTCACTGTTTTGTGCTTCGTGTTAACAGATCATGATTAGCCTAAATACAATGTGCATAACATTGATTTAAATAACAGTTTCTACTTTCTGCGCAATCAAAGTATGTTTATATACCTAAATTTTTCATTTGAAATCAAATTCACACTTAGATTTTTTTTAAATAGCCAGCACTGTAGGAATCAGCCATCATTCTTCATAAAAGAAAACCAAGAAACTCTTTCTACAATTTCGTCAAATGCTATCATTTAAATCACATTTACAATACAAAATATTCATGGAGGCTACAAATAAGAGTTCCTCAACTAGGCTCAATATTTAGTATTGAAGTTGGACTTAACATAAATAGCTCTGATGCTTATTCATAACTCAGAAAGCCTACAGAAACATATTATGCATAGCAAGCGTATCATGAGCGCAAAATTTAAACAATTTAGACTGTTAAAATTGTATAATAAATTTCTATTTAAAACTCGAGACTCCTAACACAGACTGCGTGCTTAGATCCATCTGCACATTTCCGACATATGAGCCATTACTTTCAACGTTTTGAGAAGTATAATTTGGGCAGAGTTAAACCGTAGTCCTGTCCATTGTAAATGCAAATAAGTAAGCAAAGAATCAGATAGGAAATAAAATAAATGAAATCAAAGATAAATATGAACAGTGTTCGCTGATTAATTAGTATTTAAAAATCTAAAATCAAACATTGGATAAATAAAATCTACAAAAAAAATATTAACAAATTATACAGAGATATATTCACTGACCAGTAGCATTCAAAGAGAAGATTTTTTAATCACATTTCATTAATTTGCCTTATATTTAAAAATGCAAAAAATCAATATTAAAATCAATAACAACCAATTATATATTATCTTCTAACTAAATTCATTAATTCCAGCGAGCTAAGTAGTAATAGTAGCGTTAATAATGCAATGTGCTGCGTAAGGGTGCCTAACCTTGTTATAAATTATGTTTGAACAGAATAGCTTGTAAAGCGCCATTTTGTCTTCAGCAAAATACAACTTGGTTTAAATATCTAGTGATTTTGATACACCTTTTAATTTAATTATATTTTGAAGACAGTGCTTTAAGATATGTGCTGTTAATAAAATTAAAATATTTATAGCCAGGTGTCAATATAATAAGGAAGCATACTCGCACAGCAACAAAACAATGTACAATTAAACAATCATTAATTGCGCGGGTGTTGGTATTAATTCTTAAAATCAAGTTTCCGAGCATGAAGTAA